>VZTU01021957.1:171511-182240 GCA_013400835.1 Zapornia atra | reverse complement strand
GGCGGGGCAGCCGGTCCGGTCCCGGGAGAGCAGCACTCGCCGCGCCCCGCGGGAGCCGGCGCCTTCGCAGAGCCGCCGGCGGCGGTGACTGCCGCCGCTCTGCCGGCAGGAACGAGCCGCCCGCGCACTTGGGAAGCGGCGAAGCTCCGGGCGGCACGCAGGCACGGCTGCGGCCCGGCTCAGGCACGGAGCGCATCCTCGGCCGAACCTGCCCGTGCCGCAGCACCGCGGGGCTTCGGCCGCGCTACCTGTCAACGTGCGTGTGAGCACTCAGCCCGGCACAGAGGGGCTGCAGAGGCTGGCCGCTCCCTCACGCCCCGAAAGCCTTCGCAGGAGTTAGCCCTGAGGTCTCAAAACCATTCCGCTGAGTCAAACGGGTTTATACCACTGTACACTGCCCGAGGATCTGACTCGCCTGCTTTTTTGCTGGTCAAATGCTGAAAATAATTGAAAGCGTGTCAAGAACTGATCATGCATCTAAGCAGGATGTGAAAGGAATTCCCTACATACAATGCTCGGCTTCAAACTAAATACACATCCAGCAGTCTTACAAGGCTCAGTGTATCTTAACATTAAACATCCCACAACCTCTACTACCCTGATGGAGCTGGACCAAATGGTTCATGTGGAAAGAGGAGATGGAAGACTTAAGTCTCTTCCCCAAATGCAACCGTGATTTTGCTGTGGTTTATCATTTTACTGCATGATAAAAGATGGTAGCCACATTTAGAGGTGGCTTTGGCACCATGGAATCATGCTGTAGAATTTCAACTTGAAAAAATAGTTTGGCTTTAAGCATGCAACAACCTTTAAAGAAAAGCACAAACATTATCACCTTTGTGCATGTCTTCCCATGCAGCCTGTCAAAGGATCCCAAAATGATAAAGCTATTCTCCTTGTATTGAAGACCTCTGTGTCAGGCAAAGCTCTTGTTCTGAAATGGGGTGAGCAACTTCAGCCTGTAATCAGGGCAAATCCCCAGTCTAAACAGGGCAGGAGATAACAAACTGGTCCTTCAATAGGGACCATTTGTGTACAAACAATGGTACCCTGCCTTTCTCACAACCCACCTCCACCTCTGGCTTTTGCATACAATGCACTGGAATCCCCGCCATGCACTCCCCTCCCTAAGCTCCAGGCTCCCCTTTGCTATCTTGTAGTTTCAAGAAAGAGCAACAAAAAACCGAGAGAAGTTGTCACAGTGTGTCCGCAGCTGACTTACCACATGAGCATGCAAAGCAGGCCCATGAAGCAGACCGGGTTTGGTGAGGTTTGGCCATAAGATGACACCAGTTTCCCAAAGTATTAAATGTGCAAAACCCGTCCGCATGTCAAAACCTCGCAGCGCGACCTTGGCCAACAGGAAGGATTTCACTGGGGGTCTTAATGTGCAAAGAGGTAACAGTAACGTGGTTCAGCCATTTACCTTTGAATTGGCCTAAGCAAATGAATCCTTGCTAACATTCCCAACTCTTAATATTAAAAAAGAAAGATCTGGAAAAAAAAACCAGGAAGCCAAACTTCAGAAATCTCAAACGCAGGGTATACAAGTATCTATTTTTTTTCTCCCCCCATAGCTGACATTCATTCACTGGAACAAATGTAGAAACACATGTAAACAGTTCATTAACATCACATAACCTTACAGTTTGCAAACGCAAGAAAAAGACCATGCAGAACAAGTTAATGAAGCACATATTCACTAGATGCTGTGGGGTGGAGTTGTAAGGGAAATATATAGCTACAGCGAGTTAGAGAGTTATAAACTATGCTTCAATCACACATCCTGTGTCCCTCCCACATGCTAAAAGAAAATAGTGAGGAGTAAAGAGAGAAGGTAGAGTCATCAGGAAAGTAAAAACATTACTTAATGTAGACACTGAAAAGCAGCTAGCCTTGCCCGAGGCATATTAACCTCAACTCATCTGCCACTGTTTATTCTAAAGAGCACTAGCACTGCTCATGTTTAGCCCACACAATTGGAGATAACAGCTTTATCAGAACTGGGAAAGAACAAAGACAATGAAATCCGCATTCTCTTCCTTAAAATATTCTCGCCCTGCATCCTCCCTTCATCCAGCTCCCTGCCCATCCCAGTCCTCAGGAGCCACAGCTCACATCTGAACTGCTGCCAGCGGAGGAAGCAAGCAGTTTCCATACACACATCATGCCACAATGTGGGAATTCAGGAAACAACACAAGAAAAGGGTTCCTAATAACTGTTCCAGCACACTCGGGCCAATTTATGCAATCATACAAAGGTCACAGTAGATGTGTTAAAAAGCACAAAAGATAAATGCCACAACAGCAACTAGTTCAAAGTAAGAAAATAAATCTTGGGCTTACAAAGTGTTTGGATGACCTGGAATTGCTCCACCTACAATTTTTTAAGAGGTTGTCCTTCACATTCTTTAAGATTCCTCCATCTTAAAGTTCCGCCCTCCAGGAATTGCTGTAACTCCACCGTCCTTTGTCCACAGCAGCTGGAGCTCGGAGAGCTGCTGATATTATCCCTTGTGTACAGAGAGAAATCACCGCCTAGTCCTGTGTGCATTCGGGGTGGCTGAGAGAAGTATAAATTCATTTCTGTGGATCTCTGATCTCATGCCAGTTTCACCGAGCTTTTCTTTTTGTGCATAAAAATAAACTGCTAACTGTGCTCAGAAGTGCCATTTAGCTCTTGGGACCAGCCAATACATATCATCCCCCCTTCCCCCCGCAAAGGGGAGGAGGGTGTTCTTTGTCTACTCTGTAAATACGCTGTTGGGTAAAATAACTAAACAAACCATAATGCAAGCAGCAGTGAAAAAGACTATCAGGAGGAGCTTGGGCCAAGCTTAGGTGAGCAGGAGCAAGGAAAGGCAATTCTGGAAAGGGAGATCATCTTTCTTGCCACAGGAGCAAAAATCAGTTTGATAGATATATTAATTAAAGGAAGGGAGTGAACAAATGCATTATGGGATACAGATCAAAACAAGGTTACAAGATTTCAAAACTGTGTAAGAACCACAAGAAATGTGTGGAGAAGGTACCAAGGTATAGAAGGGCTAAGTAGTTTGTCCAAAGTCACACTGGGAGTTCAGTCTGGGCTTGTGGAGTCTGAGAGGCCATGGGACATGCTTTGCTGCCCACACGTATGGTCAACCTGGACATACAGCACTTCAGCTTGTGCTGCCATGTTACCACCTGGGCCTTCGCAGAGGCCACGGCCATGGCTAAGTTGTAGTTAGAGGATTTAATGTTGCTGCTATATCCAGCCCCAAGCTGTAACAAACCCTGAAAGGCTCCCTCAGGTCCTGTCATTGTGTATGGCTGGAGACCAGCTAAGATTTCTGACGAGGGAAAAAAAGCAATCAATCTAATGGACATGAGAATGAGGCATGAATTTTATGTAAAACCAGTTCTCATTCATCGGCAGATGGTAATGATAGGCATTCACAGACCAACGCCACCAGAAATTACTGCTGTGACACTTGACATGTGTGGAATCACAAGAGAAATTCTACAAGAGCAGGAATAGTTACACACTATGTATCCCTCTGTCCTTCACTAAGCAATTGCTGTGACTTCTACACAAGTTTATTATTCCGTATAATAAAACTCAATTACACATAGCTGCTGGGAGAGAAGTAATCGCTAAAGAGGCTTTTGCACAGCCAACTTCATATCCTGTCTATGTGCTGATTGACACTGTAACGTGGCTCCTGCTCACCTAAGCTCGGCCCAAGCTCCTCCTATGTTGGTCTGGGTAGTACCTCTGATGGAGCATAACTAAAGTTCAGCGTGGTTTCTTGGGTGAAGAAAGGGCCTGCACAGGAAGAGGGAGAAAAGACACAGCTTACCCCCATGAAATGCAATATAGGTCAGCAGCGATGTGTCACCCATGACTTGATTGATCAGGTACCACCTGTAAAGAGAATTATCCTAACTGCTGAACCTTGGCCCCTTTTTATGCAGAATTTTAGAATAAAATGTGTAACTAGAAGGGTGACAGCTGCCATCTACAGAAAAACAAACTCAATGCTTCAGCTTTGCTCTGAAGACATTCACATGCCAGTCTCCTAGACTTAAATGTAGTTTTGGCAAAATAAGGCCAGCAAGGTTAGTCTGGACAGACGGATTTCCTTACAAGACAAGGTTCTCCCAAAAAAGGCCCTATAAGCCTGATGGATGTTGTATGTTAACAATCTTGGTGTATGAAAAGTGACTATCATCTCCCACATTTCTCTGCACTTGCCTCTCATGCCTTTTTAAAAACAGAGGTCTTTTCAAAATCCACTGAAATTTATTAAAAGATTCCTTCATCTTTCAATGGATTTGGATCAGAGCAAACTGTAAGAGAAGGCACGGAGACCCTGCACTTCCACAGTCTTTGCTTGCCATGACTAAAGAATGTACAAAGTGAAAAGAGAACAGGTTCTGCAGAAAAAAACCAGATTTGATAATCCTGATTTTTCAATATCCATAAAATTCAGCAGGGGAAAACCACATCTGATTTGAAACCAAAAAGCCTCACCTCTTCAATGTCTCTAAGACTTCCAGTGGTGCAGCTGTACTGAGCAACACCATGGGGACGGGGAGAGGGGTGCTTTTTGATTTAAAGCTTTTGCAACTTGCACTTAATATTGGTCAGAACTCAGAAATCAGACTCGGAACTGAAAGAGGCAAAACCAAAAGTAATCTCTGTTTGGAAGCAACCAAAGAATGGTGAAACAGTGCCATATACATGCCAGGGCTCTACTAATTGCAGGAGCAGGACTGTCTTCCCCCACTACCTAGAAGCTGTATTGTAAGCAGATTACTTTGAACATGAAATTAAAGAAGCCAAATGAAAGGAGAAATAATGTAATGTATTAAAAAAGTCAAATGCATTGGAACAAATCACATGAAATGCTGTTAAATAATTGCTTCAAAAGGTGGCAATTACAATTTTTCTGAGCACATAGTTGTGCTCCTAAAAAACCCAGTCTTTCTCTTGTAGTAAGCTACAAAAAGATTGATCATTATAGACAGCAAGATATCAAGTAGCAGATAACCAATTAAAGTTTCATTTTCACAGGAAAGAAAAACTCACATAGAACTGTGAAACAAGTCTGATTAGATCTCCCCATCAGTTTCAGAAGCTGCCGCCACATGTTGGAAGAGCACCAGCACTCTCTGCTGGTGACCCTTGTTCAATAGTTATCTAGGGGGAAAGGAGGAATGAAAATGCAGTATAGTTTTCATATGGAATGTAATTTTTGTTTTAAATGGATGATTAATTAGATCCTTATCGATTTAGAAAATGGCAACTCTAAGAGCTAGTTATATTTCTGGAAATCATACAGTCATTCCAAAGAAGTGTTTTACTTTGGGCAATCATCATTCACTGGAAGAAATGTCACTGTCGCAAATAAACATCTGATGTTTAATGTGCCTCTCTTCAGAAAACACTTCTGCTGTGCTGCAGCACAAAGACAAGTTGGTGTGAGAAGCTCCCATGGTGCCAAATGCCTTGGCTCCACCCTGACTTTCCATCAATTTTAGAACTATGCCAAGAAAAACAGTTCTTCTTTAAAAAGGCCTAGCATGCAACAACATCTTCCCCTAAGGCAGTCACGGTGGAAATGCTACTAAGTTTTAATGAAAGCAAACCTGCTCCTAGTCCTGTCTCTGTTACACCCTTTGCCAGGGAGCTGGAAAAGCGCTTTCAGTCCCTCTCCCCAGCACGCACCCAAACCAGGCCCACACCCCTCCTGGATTACTTTACCCATCTGAGCCAGAGGCTGCACAGGGACAAACAGATCAGGAGCAAAAAAAAAAATACAAAGCCAAGGACCTAAGTGACAGCTGTCCTAGTTTCCAAACCATGCACAGATCAAGCATCAGTATGAAGGGTTAAAGCCTGGCAAAATGAATTCATGTGCAGCTCATGGAAGTGTGGGAAACAAAAGAGACAATGTGAGTTAAGGACAGAGTATTCATTAGCAATGGGCTCAAGTTTCTTGGCTTTTGCCGGTCTGCTTCCCAACGGCCATTTTTCAAGGTAGCTCTTTGTTCTTTACTTTTGAACATAGTCCTGGAAAGACATTATACTCCTTAGCTCATGAAATAAAACTCGGTACACGTTGAACTGCTTAAAATAAGTTGTCTTTTTAATTTCTGGGGGGGGCAAAAGGGGAGAATATCAGAGATTTTTTTTTCTGCTGAGACATAGTGGGCTTTGGATCAGAGCTTTGTATGACATATCTCAGAGCCCTCTGGTAGGTCTGTGCCCCTCTACCACACAGGAGACATCCAGAGCAAGATGGCAAATGCCTGGGTGCACAGGGCCAATATTTTGAAAGCAGGTCCATATCTGGTAGGATATAAATACCACCTTAGCATCTGCTTCTTAAGGTCCTTACCTATAAGCAGAGTCTTAAAAATCTGACCATTCCTCATTCCTTCCTCAGAAAAATCTGCATTTTGGCAATCCTGGGGCTTAGAAAGGAACCCATTTGCTGCTCAGTCAAGAAAAAGTAGCAACTAGGATGGAATTCTGGAAAAATTAAGTAAGATCACAGATCAGAATTGAAATCCAGGATCTATTTGCCTGTTGTTGGTATGTATCTGTATATTAAGTGCAGGAAGATACACAGCATTTTACTTTCAGCATTTTACTTTATGAAGTAAAAAATGGGAAGAACTGCTTCTGAATTAGAGAAAAAGCTAAGAGCCCTAAAAGGAACAGACACAGTGGTAAAAATAAATGAATGTTAGCACAGTCATTAAGTCAAAGTCAGAAATAATTGTTCTAGTGCATTCTGATCCTAAAAACCCCTCAACTTCAGAAGACCTTCACATCTGCAGAGAGTCCCAAGAAACTTTTTAACCATTCAGGGATCACCGACACTTGGCTGAGTGCAACAGAGTGACAGCCAAATGCCAAGTACTGCACTCTTGACCACTGCACAAGCAGAGGGATTCCTGCCTAGGAATCAGAGCAAGTTTCCCAACTGTACAAAAGGCCAGAAGGTTTCAAACCTGAAGTTTTCTATTTTTCAAGGAAGTTAACATTTTGGACATGACAGCAAGAGATCACTGATCTACAAGGAATGAGAAGATGCTAAAAGCCTTGAGAACTTGAGTAACAATAGGAAATTAACATGATTACTCTTTTTAATATTATTAACTATACGTGCCAGACTGCCCTTAAATATTCTCTTCCCACATTCATATCCACACCTTTACCTTCATGCCATATGCATTCTGTATTCAGCTCTGTCCCTTGATCATTAATGCAGACTCCTAAGCTTCAGACTTCAAAGAAATGCACGCGTAAGAGTCACAGGCACAGGACTGGAACAGCGTCAAAGCCTCCCTGTGCAGGAACCTCAATCTTCTGTTTGACTTCACTGTACAAATATCTCGTTCTATCAAGACTAGGAAATTCAATGATTTATGTAGGGCTTCCCACAGATTAAGTTAATAAGGGAACCCAACAGTGCCTCATCTCCTTCCGCCTTCCAAACACTGCTAAATGAAAGGAAATGGGAATGTCTCCTGGGGTAAGGGAAAGACGTGAGTGCTCTACAAATGTGCAAGAAAAGAAACCAAAGGCTTCATTGTGTGGATATGCACTTCTCCAGGAACACTCTTCCCTTCTCCTCCCTCCCACAAGTGGCATATGACAATGTTCCTAGGGAAACTTGGTTCAGTTGCAAAGCCTCACCCACACCACACCAACTATCACCTAGGATGGTGTTTTAGTGCTCTTCCTGGTTTGTCTTTTATATTTATCCTTCTTTTATCCCTGTCCCCTTTTTCCTGTTCTCACCCTCCCTCTTTAGTTGCTGCTCAAAATGTCTGCACTTGCTGCTTATTTCTGCAGGTTCCCTTCGGTTGGGGTTGGACCCAATGATCTCTTGAGGTCCCTTCCAACCCCTACAATTCTGTGATTCTGTGATTTGTAGCACACTGCCAGTACCCCCAGTGTTACTCAGGGCTCCAGTCGTTGTCTTACTACTCAGAGCTTCCAGTGTACAAGACTGAATCACAGTTTAATATAACACATATGAAGAAATTACAGCACAGATACATCAAGATATAGGTCTCTCCAAGACCCTAAGGGACTCGGGGACTCATTTTAACGTAACTCACAATCAACATCCCTTTGAGCTACATTTGAAAATGACACCAACATTCCCTGGCCAAGATCAGGCCTCATCATGAGACAAAAGGGCAGCCTGGCCTTTCTCGTGTATCACCGGCTTTCGAGGAAATTACCCAACGCCCAACTAACGCAGGCACAGCTTCTCCAGTGGTAAGAAACCTGCTCCAAGTCATCAGATTCAGGCATTTTCATCCACAAGCTGGTCTGCGCCTGCTCCAAGTTAAACATTACGATGGTAAAGTGCGAGATGCTCCGAAGCACTTCCATCAGCTTTATGAGGCCTCATAAAACGTTGGATTAAAGTGATAGAACTGATGGTGTTACAGAGCAATGATTTACTTACTGAGAAGGTGAACTGTAAAGCCAAACTCAGACATTTCTCTGCCTTTGGAGAACGGGGCAACCAGGTCACTGCTGAACACCGCGCAAACACAAATCAGAGCAAACACATTCCCACAGAATAAGTAATATGTGGCAGCAGGTATTTGAATGAGAACAAGGATTTCAACCACACAGCTCTACTGCTGAATTATGTAGATAAACAGTGGTGCTGAGATAGTCAGCATCCAGCAGGGACACGCAGATGTCAGGATTCACAGCCCTGGTTTAGCATTAGCAACCTAGAGCCTAAACTCCCAAACATGAAAGTTCATGTCTGAATTTGATAACATTTGACAAGGTGTTCAGAATTCTGACCCCAAAACTTGCTGTATCTGGGTCACATATGAACTGTCCAGCCATAACCTTCTTTGTATCTTCTAGGCTCCAGCTTGGGCAATGCTTCTAATTTCCAGTAACTATTTCTGCTAAAAAAACTTAATTAGTTCTATTGCTCGGTTCAGGCCACACATTTTGGTAAGCTTCCGAACACACGCCTTTTAGTCAAATGACAAGATAAGGGACTCTGATAGGAGAACATTCTCCAAACAGCTTTTGGTCACTGAAACTCCCCAACCCTCTCCCTCCCTTGGGTTCCCCACAGGCACATGGAAGTACTTGCTGTTGGGGCAGGCAGGTCAGGAAAGTGAAGATTTGCAGGTTAATGGGATGCTGTTCTGATCAGGGAGATTAGGTTACAAAGCTGTCCCTTTGAAGATTGGCTTCTTCAGTGTGGCACTTTGGTTTACAACTGTGGATTTCTCTTAATTAGATTGTACTCTTAACTATTTATGACCGGTATTATCTGCAGAAGCTGTCCAAAGCCTACGCCTTAATAAGGATAATTGGAATAACCATATGTTTTCCTCTTTTGTGAAGCACCTTGAGCCTCACAGATTAAAAACACTAGGACAGGGTTAGATGCGTAATGAAAAATCATCATTAAAGGTTAAAGAAAAACAAAAAGTGAACTAATATAGAATTTTCTATTTTACACTTTACTATGGCTGAATTTGGGATCATTTATCAGAGGTGGCACTCAGAAAATTTCTACCTGAAAACTGAATGGGGATCTTCTTTACACATCTCATGATGGAGGATCCCAGGCGAGGATGTCAAAGGCCAGAGCCTGGGCCCGAATGCCATGAGAAGTCTGAACAGCCAGCCAGGAGCCTGTGCTATGGAAGTGCTAGGCTGTTCTACCATATGCAGGTAGTTCTTGGCTATGTACAGCATCACACAAAAGCAAGAGCTGGTTAAGGTCACTCGAGTTCCTGCATCCACCACAGCTCCTCCACACTAAAGACATGGCTTTCCAGTCTTCACCTTCCTCAAAAATTCTACTGGAATTGAGACAGAAGGGATTAGTGCTTCTGCTTCAACCATGTGATAAATCTCACAGTGAATATTTATGGGCCTCCCTGAATCAATCTGCTAATGAAAAGCACAATCTTTCAACCAAAGGTCTGACCATGAAGTAGTAGCAGGAATGGCTAAACCCTGAGCCTCAAGGGGCTGGTGGGATCCTCACTCTCTTCCCAGTAAGGATGGCAACCCAAAGCTTTTAACTCTTTGAGGGTTATCACCCACAGAGTGGCATTTTGATCTGAGATGAAAGCAGGGGTATTTGGAGTCAGTTCTACTGAATTCAGAGTTTGGGCAGAGGTTGATCAGCTCCTGTGGGTGTTTGGGGCTGGGAGGGACAGGGACTCTGGAGGGAAGAGGAGGGCATGGCAGGCACCATTTCTTGCAGCTGTGGGAGGACCAGAGGCCCTGGATCTCCTCTGCAGGACTGCTGGTAGTAAAATACCCCCTTGTACCACTTAAGACTTCAAAATGGACCCGAAAAAGCGACAGGACAGCTCTGCTCTCCTTCACACTAACTCCTCTGTCCCCACCACAACACACATCAAACAGTCCCCATGCAATCCCTCACTGTCTTTTCCTCATCCCACTGCTTGCCCATGGCGAGGCTTCCAAAGCCCACTGGGGGTGCCTATGGTGACCCCCCAAATACCAGACAGGGTTCCGGGGCTTGATCCACAGAACTGCCCCACACCCGCCCACCTCGCCCAGGGAAGGAGATGGTGGTGTCCGTAAGAGAGCCCCTTCCCCAGGTTCTGAGGGGGGAAAGGGCGTGGGGGGGCCGCCTCAGGGAAGCGGTGGGGCCGTGCAGCCCCGACCCGGGAGGTCCAAGCGGGAGAACAGCGCGGGGGT
>VZTU01021957.1:155111-171345 GCA_013400835.1 Zapornia atra | reverse complement strand
GCCAGCCGCGCTCCCCTCAGGCAGCCGGCCTCGCAGCGGCGGCCCGAGCCTTCCCCCTCCACTCCCGCTCCTTACCCGGCGGGCGCCTGCCCCAGCGACCGCCCGCTCATCCATCTTGCTCCTCTTCCCTCCGAGGTGACAAAGCCGACATGGCAATGAGAGACACCGAGGAGCTCTGGGAAGTGCCTACCCCAGATTCAGTTATTAACTTTCACCAGGCGGCTGCAACTACGGCACCCAGCATCCCCTGCTAGGCCAGCGCCTGCAAAGGCGGCCGGGAAGTGTAGTTCTCCCGCCCCGCCGCCGCCTCGCCGCCGCTTCACAGCCCGAGTGCTGAGCGGGAACACAACCCTCGCTGCCCGGCCCAGGGTCGGAAGGCAGCTGTTCCTATAACCTCCTTTAGCTTTCCACGTCCTGGCTGATGGAGGAGAGGTGGTCCAGGCAGGTGCTCCATGGACGCAGCTGCTCTTCAACAGGCCTGGGACACTCAGACACCCGAGGGCTAAAGGCACAAAAGTCCAACATGAAATACTGTCTGGGCTGTGAAGCACACCGAGGTGGCAGGGATCAAGTGGAGCACACAGAAAATAAGAGGATGGATGTGTTAATCCTCCAAGAGAGGGAATTGTCTTCCCCATCCTCGTGATGTCACTCACAAAATGGCCGCTGCCCACAGGAGGCCACTCCTTGGAAAGGCAGAGCAGCAGGAAAATTTTTGATGTTTTAGTGTTTTCAAAGGTGCATTTACTGCAGCTGGCCTCTTGGCCAGCCAGATCAGCAAATATTAAAGATGCCTTGGCCCCTCTGTGCCACATCAGCATTGATATGCTTGCACACTGAGCACCAATGGGCACTCCCATTTTTACTACTGAGTAACTTTTTAAAGTACCAATTTTGGCACATCTTACAACACAGAAATGTTTTATCTACCTCGTGTAGTTAACAGTAGATTGTAAATTATGCATGGGGACAACATCCATTTTTCTGTACAACCCACAAAGCCGAGTGTCTCTCCTGTCTTGCTGTACAAGGTCTGCTCCCTTGAGCACCCAGACCTGAACATTGCCTTAGTTTAAAAAAGCCATGTGAAAACAAAAGGAGGTTTTAGTTGGGAGTAACTAGCATTCAAAGTCAGGTACAAAAATGCTTTCAAGCGCAGACCTCTGTGTTCATGGAGCATCACTAGACCTTGTCCTGTTTACATAGTTTTGATTTGTGGCTTTTGATGAAAAAGGGAAAAAAAAACCCAGCAGAGGTAGGGATTGCACACCAACCTCTCACTGTCAACACCAAGAAGGGAGCTATGGAGGGAAAGGCTGCTATTGCTCCATGGGAATGCAGAACACAGGGGTGTAAGAATGACGCTAAAATAGGCTGTGCCACCACAACACTGTGTTTACCAGAACCAGACAAGAAGGATCTGTTATAAAACATGGTGGAATGTTTGTTTTTGTAGCACTGGATTTCCAAAATCCATAGTCTTTTTGTGGCCGACAAGCTCACTCCTTTCTTTGCTTCATTACTGCAGCTGTCGGAGGTCTGCACCCCTGCCTGGAAAACATGAGCAACAGCAAGAAAGCAATCCTAGCAAAAATCCACATCATTCATATGTAATCAGACAATGCTTGGGAGATTTACAAAGGAGGGGAGGAGGAGAAAACCACAGCACCGCAGTCATTAGCATGATTCCTGGATTCTTTCCTTTGCAATAGTCACTTTTAGCTTTAAAATGTAACGAGTATCAATTTCATACGCAGCTTTACACACACTTCAGTGTTACTGGGTTTTAATTCACATCCCACCATGACCGAGCAAAATTTGGCAAATAGGCTGTGTCTGTTTATAACACATGCTTTCATTTTGGTTTAGTAATGTAATACACATACATACAAATTAACTTAAAAGTGTACTGTGTTGTGGCTTACTGCTTACCTCAGAGATTCTCTCCATGGTTTGTCCTGGCTGCTTTACATTAAAAGACTCCTGGGAAGTACCCTAACACTGCTGCTGGGAATTCACTAGGAATAAAAACAGGCAATTGCTGCTTTATACTGCTTGACTTTTCTCTGATACAGCAGGATGATACACAACCAGTTCCGCTGGAGTACGACGGCTTCTTATGGTTCTTACAAGCAGAGCCATCATCCAAAACACACCTCTGGATGCTCGGAAGCCAGTCTGAGTTTGGAGTGGTCCTGGCACAGTCCCTGTGCTCACTTCTAGGTCCTGCGGCAAGCATAGGAGCCAACACACAAGTCAAAATGGAAATCCTAACTTTACACATATGCATGGTGTTGGTGGTTCTCCACCAACAGTGCTTGGTTGTGATTCACTTAAGCCACACATACAAACCTAATTGTCCAGCTGTGTAGTTTTACTAGTTTCAGTGCTTTTTTAGGACCACAAACTTGAGCAAAGGCTCATTGCAGTTCTGTTTGCTTGGGACTTGGTCTTTACCTGTCTCTAGCTTCAAAGTTTCCACTATATTCATATTAGAGGTGTAGTTGCCTATGAGGAGAGTTCTCTACGTGAGAAGCACTTTCAAATTTGCTCTTCTTTCTACTAGACTTGCACGTTCAAAATTTCATCTTACTTTATTACTTGATGGCATGGAATTTTTAATAGCACATCTGTAACAATTTACTTCCTTACCAAAATTCACTTTGGTGACTGGCTGCTTAGAGATCCACGGGACAAAAATTGAAGGATAGTTACAAATGTAATTAGTGCAAAAAGGAAAATGTCTCTGCCTCCTGCTGCTAGGAAATTTTAATGTAAACCGTTCTAAAATTCTGAAAGAAGGACCATACAAACTGGGAGCACTTTAAATATGTTTATTCAGCAGCTATTACAATCAGCCTCCAAAAAACTGGAGTCCCCTCTTGTTTCTGAACCGTGTCATGTGATGGAAATGCCTGCTAAGAACATTGAAGCTAAAGGGTGCACTCCTTTCTGAGAAACAGACGTGTCTAACAGGGATTAATCTCTTTGAAAAGGCAAAATATAAATATATACACTCTAAATTCACAACAACAGTTGAAACTCACTACGTTAATTCAAGTGGGAGAACAGTGGACAAATCCACATCATGAAAACTGCAGTTGTAAAATCCTTCTGCTGTCTTCTCTTCAAACCCTGTCCAGTTTTGGTTTCTATTCTGTGGTCTGCCTATCGCAGAGTTGAAATACAGAAGCGCTGAAGTGTTGAATCTCAGGGGCTGTGCACAGGACTGGGAAGTGGGACGGTAGTCTTTTTCTCTACACATTGCTCAAGGCATCCACACCAGGAAGAACCTTACCTGTTAGCAGTTAAAAAAAATAAACCATCAGCAATCAAGTTAAGAGCCCCTCTGCCCTCAAACCAGCTACATTTTACACTTGTAACTGCACCATTTAAAAAAGAAAGTCAGAAATTTTAGGTTCAAACTGGCAGAGTTGGACTTTACATACACTCCTGCTGATGATGACTGTGGATGTTAAAAGCACATGGGTTACATTTAAGCTGCTCCACACAGTATGTACCTTTTAGGGCTGTAGCACAGAGCACAGCTGCGCTTGTATGTCAGCAGATTCTTAACGTACCACAGTCATCAATTCTTAATTAACAGTAATGGCAAATTTCTATCCAAGTCTCTGCTCAGGTCAGATCCAAACACCAAAAGATCTTTTTCCATGAAGTTTGATGGCAGACAGATATTTGAGTGGATCTAGGGAGTTGCTGCATACTTTTGTCAATCCCTCGTGGCGCGTAAATTGAATTTTGGAGTGTGTGGTGGAAATTTGAAAAATGAATTAAGAAAAAGCAGCAAAGCCACCTAACAAGTCTCAAGTGTTTTACTGTGACTAAAACACCCAGGTCTAGATATTTACAAGCCTCATTCCAACTGATGGAAGGAATATGTTCATCTTTGAGTGTTATTATTAAAATGCAGTGTTTTCTAAAGCATTTTTTCCTAATTTAATAATGAAGAGAGACCATTCTGGTTTAGGTTGGTTTTGTTTTTTCTTCCTTCAGAAAACCTACCTTCTAACGCACGAGCTGTGTGGCAGTACTGAATTTTAACACTGTTCACAACTCACTAGTTTTCCTGGGTTTCTTTGGCCTCCTCTTTTTTTTTTTTTTTTAAATCTTCAGAAGCTTTTCTAATTAGCTAGACTTCCGTTACATTTAAAAGATCACACACAAACCCACATTTTGTGCCAAGACTTAGACAAGTTTGTCCTTCTGAATAGATCAGTTGCACAGGGTTTCCTTCTAGCCATTTGCATTCTTTCCCTTTACCATCACTCCCTAGGCAACAGAAACAAAAGCTCTGTCTCACATGGAACTGCTGGAAACCCACAGCTGCAACGCAGTTTATTGCAGTTTCTCTTCCACGGAGAAGTTGACAGCATTAGATAATTTACACATATTGGGAAACAGCTAATTACCAGAGGAAATGAAAACTCATTTAGAGTACAATGCAACTCATTAGAAGCAGCTTGTAAATTCTCACCATTTTGAATCCCAAGCATCCTCGTGCAGGTCCCTAAATGGTCACCAGAGGGCTCCCCAAAACCAGGGAATATCAAACATCGCCTGGAAAGGAGACTTCTGCCAAAATCTGGAGACTATTCTGATAGGTTTCCCTAACAGAAACTGGGCATTTGAAAGAGTCTGGTTAGCATGTCTCAGGAGATCAGTCTCAAGGCCACTTTATTTTCTATTCCAGCATTCTGGGAGTGGCAGGCTGTGCTGTTTGCATCAATACTCCATTTTCTTTCCTCTCCTCCTCTAGGACTACAGAAGGGCAATGGAGAGCTCATTGGTAGAACAGAAAAGATACATTCCCTCTGTTGTTGTGCATTCTGGAATATCATCAGATATAAAGCACCCAGAACTACCCAATTCATTCAGAGAAGTTAAAAAGAGAACAGTTACCCTCTAGCAGTTCCAGGCTGGCACCACCTCCCGTGCTGACATGGCTCACTTTATCCTCAGTGTTCCACTTTGCACAGCAAGTAGCTGTATCTCCACCACCTGCAGCACAAAGTCAATGTGTCACAGAAGAAATTCAGATTTTGTTCAGCTGAAGTGCCACAGCCTTATGAAGGGCCAGCCCTGCTCCCTCTCAAATACTTGGTGTTCACACATACGACAGTTGCATTCAGCAAGTCAAGAACTAACACACAGTTACTTACCAATGATGGTGATGCTGCCCTTTCCAGTTACTTCCACCACTTTGTCCATCAGGGCTTTGGTTCCTTTGGCAAACTTGTCCCACTCAAAGACACCAACTGGACCATTCCACACAATTTGCTTGGCCCTTCCCACAACTTCAACAAACTTCTTCACACTTTCAGGGCCGCAGTCCAAGCCCTAAGAGAAGCCACAGATACACTCACTGCCCACCCTCATCTCAAATCACCAGCATTTAGCTGGGATCCTCGGGCAGCCCTGCATATGAAGGAAGGGTTTCTCTGTATACACTGAACACTGGACAACAGAGAGATCTGCCAGCAGCTGCTGTGATAGGATGGAGTCTGGTGTGGTAGTGATCTGCCTAGGACAAGTCAGTCATTTTTAAATCAATGCCAGAGGCTTGAAGCCTTGTTGGTGACTCTACTTAAATTCCCATAAAAAAAAAAAAAAAAAAGGATTTCTACTGCATTCAGATCTGAAGGTTTTAGAAGAATGTTGCTGTTTTAATCCAAATCTTACAAAAGCTACTTTAGACTTATAAATTCATGACAGACCACGGAGCTTCAGTTTTATTAAACCATTAAAAAACTCTAGGCAGCTTGACTGCCTTAAGAAACATTTGCAAAGGATCACAATTACTCTCCCTGCTCCTTTAAGAGGTGTCCTTCCTACCCCACTGATGCTCTTCCTTTATCCCTTGCCTGTTAAAACCTACCATCCAGCCAGCAGGAATGCCCGAAGCCACTGTGGCTTCCCCAGTCTGTGCATGCTCATCAAATTTGTCCGCAGTGATGAAGTCAACAGGCAGAGTAATCTTCACACCGTTCTTCTCTGCCTTGGCCATCAGGTCCTTGACAATTTTTGATCCCTCTTCATCAAATAGAGAGTTGCCAATCTAGAGAAATTATTTGGGAAAAGTGAGAAGAGACCAGCAGCAGTCAAACTGAACAGTCCTACAACTCTGGAAGGAGCTTTTTCTTAAAGCACCTAGTTAGACACAGGCAGTGATCTGATTTTTGAAAAGTGATTGTCAAGTGCCTTCTTGGGGCTCCCCGCTCTTACAGACATGACAGCAACTTCTTAATACCAGAATACATGAGGGACATTCTGACCATATTCCTTGTTAGGAGCAGACAGGAAATTTCTCTTTTCATACCTCCATGTTGTTGATCACTTTGAGGAAGGTGAATGCCATTCCACCACCAATGATCATCTCATTGACTTTATCCAACATGTTACTGATCAGCTGGATCTTATCCTGAACTTTGGCTCTGGCAAGAGAGAGAAGAGGAAAAAGAATGAATAACATGGCCACTACCCACAACGCCTCAGGCAGAACTTGCTCTCTAGTAGTTCTTAGCTAAGACAGCATGAAGCCTTACAGGAACATCTTGGACTGAAGCAGATTTAATAACTGCTGTTCAGTACTGGCAGTATCACAATTGTTGCATGTCAAGGACACCGAGAGAATGATCCAGCAAAGGATTTGTTGGGTGTGAGTAGAAAGGGCATTTGCCCACTTAGCAGGCCAGCATTAGAATCAACTTATAAGAGCATTGTTCAGCCCTCTAGTTTTTTCCTGTTTAAATATAAACCTCGTTTGCCCCTTCAAAGCCTGATTTCCCCTGACTATCCAGCAAGGCAGAACAGTGATCAGAGCACTGCCATTCACCCCCACTGCCCAACCTTGGATCCGCTGCACCAGTTGCCATGTGCCCAGCTGCTGTACCTGTCCAGATCC
The DNA here is from genome assembly GCA_013400835.1 of Zapornia atra. Classification (NCBI taxonomy): domain Eukaryota; kingdom Metazoa; phylum Chordata; class Aves; order Gruiformes; family Rallidae; genus Zapornia; species Zapornia atra. The sequence continues at coordinate 164,423 of VZTU01021957.1, read as the reverse complement.
GGCACCACAGCACACTCACCATAGAACTGCAAACTGCAAGAATGATCTGTGATACAGAATTGCCCTGCCCAAAAGAGACGACTGCTTCTGGCACAGGGTGCAAATGATAATGGAACAACAATGCCAAAACTACTTTATACAGGAATGGCAGAGGAGAAAGTAAATAGGCAGAGGTCCCTGTCTTTCCACTTTAATACCATGCATGGCACTTCTGTTGTTACCTAAAAGCTTCATAGAAGACCTTAGGAAACAACTCTGAGCTAAGCCTAGGCTGGCACTCGGCACTGTAGTCTTAGTTTGACCATGCCCTGCTTGGTGACATCAGACAAGAATGTTTCCTCTTCCTGCTTTAGTTTCCTTATCTCTGAAACAGAGATAATTATATGAATTTCATTGATAAAATGCTTTCAGACCTAACCATAAGAATTAGGTATTTCCCCTACAAACCCAACCTTAGTGACCATGGAGAGCTCTGGTATGAACCTGCTGCCAATCACAGTTTACGCCACAAAGTTGCTAATCATAGAATCACAGGCTGGTCTGGGTTGGAAGGGACCCCAAGGATCACAGAGCTCCAACCCCCTGCCACGGGCAGGGCCACCAACCTCCAGGCCTGGAGCTACACAAGGCTGCCCAGGGCCCCATCCAACCCGGCCCTGAACACCTCCAGGGATGGGGCATCCACCCCCTCTCTGGGCAGCTTGTTCCAGCCCCTCACCACACTCTCTGTAAAGAACTTCCGCCTAATATCTAATTTAAACCTTCCCTCCTTCAGCTTCACTCCATCCCCCTTGTCCTGCCATTATCTACCCTTTAACAAGCTGATTCTCCTCCTGTACCTCTGCTCCCTTCAGATACTGGAAGGCTGCAATGAGGTCCCCCTGCAGCCTTCTCTTTTCCAGGCTGAACAAGCCCAGCCCCCTCAGCCTCTCTTTGTAGGGGAGGTGCTCCAGCCCTCTAATCATCTTCATGGCCTCATCTGAACCCTCTCCAACAGTTCATCTTTCTTGTACTGGGGCCCCAGCTCTGGACACAGGACTCCAGCTGGGGCCTCACAGAGGGCAGAGTAGAGAGGGACAATCACCCCCCTGTCCCTGCCGCCACCCCTCTGCTGATGGAGCCCAGGATCCCATCGCCCTTCCCAGCTGCAAGAGCACACTGCTGGCTCATGTTAAGCTTCTCATCCAACAGAACCCCAGGTCCTTCTCAGCAGGGCTGCTCTCCAGGAGCTCTTTTCCCAGTCTGTATCTATGTCTGGGATTCCTCCAGCCCAAGTGCAACACCTGACACTTCACAGCGTTGAACCTCACTAGGTTCAGCTGGGCCCACCTTTCCAGCCTGTCAAGATCCCTCAGGATGGCTTCCTTTCCTTCTGTTGTGTCAACCACACCACTCAGCTTGGTGTCATGCTGCTACACTGTGGGCATGGCTACACTGTCAGAGAAATGTTGATGGGATGGGACAGAGCCACAGCAAGATGGGCCCATCCTGCCACGAGCAGCTCCATGCAAAGGGAGCAAAGGGAGACATGAGAAGGCAAATCAGATTTTTCTTTCTTTCCCTCCCATAAACCCTGCTGCTGGCACTTTCTTTGCCAACACATTTAACTAATTTATTCCTGTTAGTACTGATGTTCTCGCCTCATCTTCTAGCCCAGTTTTGTTACATAAAAGCAGCAGCAAACCTGCAGCTGAACCACATGCAGCTTCAAAGTGTGACTTCCCTCTGGTACAAGAGGGATTGCTCGACTTACCATCCCACCTAGGAACCAGCTGAACTGCCAGTGGAACAGTGATGTTTTCAAACAGATAAATATGTTTTCTGGCTCTGAACTGCTCTCAGAGCTGCTCCTGCAACTTGCGAAGACACGTCTGTCATTCATCGGTCTCTGGCCACACACACAGAGGGTTCAGTATCAAGCTCCTAGTCTGGGACATGCACCTCTCAAAAAAGGCTATTTCATTCCAACTGGCTTCACACCACTTCCAGGCTTTCCTAACAGGCCTGATATTTTAACATTTCAGCACCCTGGCCACTGCTATAACTCAAACATCTGATGAGGCAACAAACTTGCCCTTTCCCTGCAACTTCCATCACAGGAGGAGCATATTGCACTCATTGCTGGGTCACTGTGGCTGTAAACCTTGGGAGGGTACTCAGAAAGAGGAAAAAGCACTGCTCAGTGTAACCAAGGTCATAGAAAAAGCATAAAATTTTAAGCAAGAGCTGAATACTACTTCTTAAAAACACATTTATGGGTTTAATAAGCCACGATCTTCTAGCAAGAACATGAGAATGTTACTGTGTCCAAGCTTTGTGTTACTTGATGAAGTATTTTAATTGACCTGATGAACTGAAATACACTGTCACAGAACTACAGTGCTAAACTGGGTACCCACGTGACAAAAACCACGAGCAATGGGAAATTATTTCTGCACAGAAGCAGCCACTTGGATTTGCACCTTCAGGTTTCTTTGCACACTAACTGCCGTGGAAGACCAGAGGCCCAGCCAACTACAGTAGGTCACTGTTGCATAACCACAGATCGTGTCGACTTACAAAGTGCTGAGCCTGTGGGATGCCTGTACTCTGAACCGTGGAGGAAAGGTCACTGACAGTGTTTCAGGGCCATTGTGTCTATCTAACAGCTCTTCTGGTTCATCTGTACAACCAACTGCCATGGACTAGCTCAGACCCTGGTATCATGTGAGCGGACGTGGTCAGTTACCTTCTTTCTAATCCCCATTTTACAGAGATCTTGGGACTTACTGAGAAACTGGAATCATAGGCACAGTTAAAAGGAAAGCACTGATCTGAATCAAGCCAAAATCGCTTTTTGATTTTACAGAGGAGTTACAGAATCAATATATTCTTGAGTCTTACCCTCCAAGAATTGCCAAGAAGGGCCTCTCCGGACTCTCTAGGGCCTTAGCAAAATAATCCAGTTCCTTCTTCATCAGGAAGCCAGCCGCCTTCTGAGGCAGATTGACACCTACCATGGAGCTGCAGAACAAAGGAAGAGTGAGGAAAGGAACAGATTTCTAGCAGTATGGGTCCAGACACCCCTGTGTCTCACGGCATTGTAAAGCTGATCCCTTAGTCAGCTGCAGCAATGAGAATAGCTACTACCTGCATGAAAACAAGCACAAGTCTTTTGTTTTCCTAGTTTGGCAAGATGGCTGTGCCTGCTTACTTTCTCAGGCTGTCTGTACCGGCATATTGATACACACGACACTGACAGTACTAACTAGTGATCCAGAACACTGAGGGACAAGCAAGCACAGCAAGAGCAGAGATGTCTTTCTCCAGTAGTATTGGATTATGAAATCAAGCTCAAAGAGGACAACCTGAGTTTCCAAGTACATACATCTAAACACATTCTGTGAGAATAATCAAACTGGAGCAATCAGTTTTTCTGGAAAAGAGGTCTGCTGTAGTTGCAGACAATTTTTAACAGTCCTAAGCATGTAAATTTTTTTTTCTTCAAAGCCTAAAATGTCAGTTCAAGTCTTCAGAGTTTCAGCTGTCTCCTGTCCCCAGAGGCAAGCTTGAAAGAGCATACACAATTGACAACTACCTCCACTAAATCCATTACGCAGGAACAAACACAGCAGAGTGAAAGTGGGATAAACCCAGAAGGAAGTGAACACTCCTTGAGGGCAAAGCTGTGTGTTTCCACAACAGATGTTACTGTGCAGTTAGCTTTGCCTGTGGAAGGAAAATGGATACACACCTGTGAGCTCGGTGGGCAGTTCCAAAAGCATCATTGACATAGACATCTCCCAGTTTAGAAAGAGAGGCTCTGAAAGCCTCCACTTTCCCAGAATCAGCCTTGATCTAAGAAGAGAAAAAAAGGTCAAGCTGGTGCAATTCAGGTACACACAGTTGATTCTGAAACTGAAAAAGTCATCAACTTGACTGGTAAACCCAAAGCAAAGAACAGTCAGCTGGAGAAACTCATCACTTCATCCTGTGGGTCACCATTTCATGTGTTCTTTCAAAGTCCAGTAGGTGCATCGAAAAGGTTTAAGTGGTTTCAACTCCACGTTAAACCCCCTGGGACTGCTATTACAAGCCTAAGGACTGTTACCATTTCAAGTTCCTAGTCTGCCAATGGAGCAGGAAGAAACTACAGCACCACCAACCTTTCAGTCTCTCATTTCCAGCTTTGTGCAGTGAACTTAAGTGAGGCATTGCTTACAGAGACAAGCAGTGCTGAGAAGAGACAGGAACTCATGTTCCCTTACTGAACAAATCAAGTGCAGTCTCCAAGCACTACAGGTAAAAGGATTGATTTAGCAACTGCACTGAGGATTAATTTATAAATAGCCTTCACTCTACAACAGGCCACAGTGAAAGCAGCCAACATGGGAAAACCAGAGATAAGCTTAGCACATACTGGACAAGAGCAGATGTATTGCTGTCAAAAGACTTTTTCTCCATCCTTCACGCACCCTGGAGCTTGGATGTAGCTCCTGTAGTTCAGCAGAGCTCATCTGAACAGTAGTGACTGCTCAGACCTACTTCACAGCCACTTGGCTCTTAAAGACCTGGCAGTCAAGCGATCACTTCTCCGAGTGCTTTACCAGCTCACCATCTCAAGTGAGGCCTCCACCAGCACCCAGGCATCACACCACGGCAGTGATGCAGGAGGGTACTCTAAAACATGGCAGCTGGGTTTAGCACAGCTTGGGTGCATACACCCAGCTAAATAAGCTGAGAATTAACAGAAACACACAAAACCAAGGGACTGTTTCCCAACGCAAATTTAATTCTTGCCCCACTCTCCTCCCTGCCACCATATTCTACCTTAGCTTTCAGCACTAGCAGTGAATAACTCGAGGCTTGCTCAGTTTCTCATCGCCATCTCCAAAGTCTTACTAGTGCCCTGGGCTATGTTTCTAAACTACAGGAGTCCCAGGTCAGCCCTTAAAGGGCACCATGCGATGTCAGCATTCCACTCCACACAGTGAATCTGAAAGGAGCCAAGGCCTGTGTGAACTCAGCAGGGTCACCATCGCTAAGAAAAGCAGCTGTCTGGAGCAAGTATTCTTCCTGACCTTCAAGGAAATGTCAGAGGTGCAAGGCAGTCTGGTTCTAGACCACAACTCCTGAGAGCAGATAGGCTTATAAAAGGGTTTGATACATCCCAATACTTCAAAACATTTAAGCATTATATTAAAACATTACTCAGATAACCAAAGAAGTGTCAGTTTGTTGTCACTAGGGTCGTAAGATTACCTCCAACATTTTCTGGTTTATGCATCCCAAAACAAAATCAAATAAGCAGCAATCAGTTTCCTGCTCCTTTTTCCTTCTTTTACAGACTATGCTGCCTTCAGCAGTCACTTATATCCTTTCACTTAAGCTGCTTCATCTTGGAAATTCACCATGTTTGACTCACACTTTTGTACAGCATGGTACAAGCGATCAGAGGTGAAGAACTCTGACATCCTTCTGAAAGCAAACTCATAAACCATATTTTAGACAGGCTGCTGGCTCCTTGCCAACGTGCAGCAAAACCTAGAGCAGGCACACAGAAAAGCTAGATTTGAAGTTTCACCTTGTTCCCTGAAGCATCCTTCCCTTTCCCTTCTTCTTCTACATGGAATCGGAGGTTCTCTAGCAGGATGATGGAGCCAGCTGCAGGATTAGCACAGGCCGCCTCCACCTCAGGACCAACACAGTCCTTCAGGAATAAGACCTCCCTGCAACACAAGATATACACTGTCATCCCACCTTTCAGAAAGGAAAGCATCCAGATCCACTGACAGGGCCTGATGTATGCTGGACTGCTCTTCTACTTCACCTGCCCATCAATGCTTTAAGCTCCACAGCTACTGGGGCCAAGGAGAACTTTTCAGGCATAGGAACACCATCCGGGCGACCCAGGTGACTCATCAAAACCACTGACTTGGCTCCATGGTCCAAACAGTGCTTGATTGTAGGAACAGCCGCCTTGATTCTGCAATGGCAGAGAAGAACAAATAAGAAGGGATTCAAGCAGAGTTTACCAGGCAAGCAAGCTTCATGACTGCTTACACAAAAGCCCTGAGAGGTGCCCCTCAAAAGTTACAAAAGAAATGGAGTACAAGAGCTGGGCAGAACAATTACTTGAGAAGTCCACCCGACCTCCGGTGTTCACACAGTTCAGCCTACCTCTTATCAAAGGACATTTGACAGCACCATTTCTAAACCCCTGCCTTTGTGTGCTGCACTAACATCAGCCAACAGGCTAACAACTGCAGGGGAACCAGGGGGCAGAAGGTCTTCTGGATACTACAAAGAGATACAGCAACTTTTCACTTACAGCCAAAGGGAGGTGGACGTGAAGTGGTCATAACCCTTCAACCGTATTTACAGAATGAAGTTCAGGCCCTGTACAACTAAGAGACTTTTTCTGAATGCTTCCCACAGCAGCTACGGTGAGAAGCAACCTCCTAATTACTGTAGTTTGCTAATAGCTGCAGGGGTTTTAATCAACAATGGACCTTCTCTGAGACACCTTTAATATTCTGGTGTGAGCAATGACAGCTTATTCAAGGTAGCATTCCTGGTACTGCTAACAGAACTGGAATAAGTCAGAGAGAAAATGGACTTTGAGCTTTCCACCTGGGTTGGGAACCATGACTCACCTTTGATTGTTGGTTATTTTGTGATCCTTCATTGGAACATTGAAGTCAACCCTAAAAAAAAAAAAGGCAATAAAATTAAATACCCCACAGATTTTTTTTACCAAGAGGGAGGGAACCTGCTGGTAAAAGCACTGGCTAGAAAAGCAGTGTTACAATTAGAGTAAGATATTAGCTCTGCCTTGTACACAAGTTCTCTTTTGAAACCAGTATGCTGTTAGCCATTTCTGCTTGTAATAATACAAATGGAGAGCAAACATCTGACAGAAGGGCTCAGGTAAGCTATGCCACCGACGCATCCTAATGCTCACAACCGCAATAGAAAACGATGCTGAAGCAGGAACTAAAACTGAGATGGAACAAGCTTCCTGCAGCCTTTTCACTTTAAGCTACGAGCTCTCAGACCACTGACTAGGAGCGTTCAAGGGAAAGGAAGCGAATAACGAAAAGTGACACTGTGTTCACTAATGAGGCCTCAAAAACACTCCACTGGCCGGCTGCGGCGAGCAGGTGGGCTCAAGGCAGCTGGTCGGCCATTGCCCACAACTCCGAATTTCTGCTCTCTGCAGCAGAGCGCCGTGGCTTATGGATTCCCTCCGGAAGACCTGAGGCAGATCTGGATGTCACCTCCCTGCTCCTGGCAGAGGAAGGGATGGAAGGGAGGAGTTTCATCAGGCGCTCTCACTAGCATACCCTGTGCCCATGTGCTAAGTAGCAGCAGTAGCAGGAAGCTGCGTTGCATAAGAGCCAAGGCAGAAATTACTCACAGGCTGGAGGAGGGAGCATCCAACCGGCTGCAACAGGGTACCGACGGGAAAGGGAAAGAGTGTTACCCTTCACCCTTCATCGTTCGCTATGGCTACTACAGAACGGAAGTCAGGGAGTTGCTTGGCTCCCTGGTAGCCTGCTCAGCACCATAAAGATGGAAAGAACAACAAAAGCTGCCAGAACAGCGGTAGCCGAGCAGAAAGAAACGGAATCGGCAGCCCTGCAGCAGAGGGGACTAATTCTAGAAAAGGCAAAGAAAGGCACCATTATCATGCCATTATTCTAAAGTGAGAGAGTAAAAGAACAGTGATTTACTGAGCCATCAGAACTACAAAAGACCCAGCTCACCCTTCCCCCCCCCCAACCCCTGCTGCGCGACACGTGAAACCTGAGTTCCCCTTAAACCCTTTCTCCTCTCCATTCCCAGCTTTTCTCGAAGCTTCAGCTTTGGGACTGGAAGATAAGCAGGGTACGAGGATGCCAAAATTATGGCGAATACAAGACGAAATAAAAAAAGAAGTATCGATTTTAGTAGCAGTGAGAGCACGTGGCGAGTCCTCTCAGGGGGAGGAGATGCAGGCGGAAACAAAGATGGGCACCTCGTGTGCTGTTTCACTCGGAGAACTGCAGGCAGGTATGTGTGTTGGCCATCAGAGACCAGGAGCTGGCCACCCCTTCCTCTGCCAACGTAGGCTGTAACGCAACTCAGGAGAGGGAAAAACAGATGGAGGAAAATAATCAGTTGTTACAGAGAGAAGAAGATCTTTTGTTGCACAAGATTTAGGAAGCAGATGCAATTCCTGAGCTAGCTTCTTCAGTATTCGGTACTGGGGCCAGTTTTGGTGATCGCATTTCTAGGGAACTACTTTGAAAGAAGGGAAGAGGGAGAGGCGGCGTAAGGAAAAGTTGTCTGGCACAGGCTGCAAGAAGAGAAGTTGTAGTTCGGTTACACCTGCCTACCCACAGACACGTACCCGTCATTTTACGGTGACCTTGGACAAAGAATTCCACAATAAAAGTATTTTGAGCAGGATGTATCACGATGCAGCTCGGTGCCCTTATCTCCCAGCACTTGGCAGCAATTCCACGCTAGGGTTACAGCGGACCTCGATGTTTGTAAGCAAGCTATAAGGTCCTATTTCAGGGATTTGTATGCTGAACGCATTAATTTCACTCTTACTGCAAAAAGCAGAATTAATTTTACTTGCGTGGCTGACCAGAGCCATATTTTCACTTTTTTACTGCGATGCTCTCTAGATTTGTAGGAAGAAAAAAGGGAACTGGGGAGGGAAACGTATTTTTCCTGTACTGACGAATAAACCACAGCAGCCCAGCTGGCCTCCCCCTCCAACAGCCCGCGGATGATCCATGCGGCGGCAGTGCCTGCCCATCCCCGGGCAGGAGATGCTGGACACCGTCCATCTCAGCCCTGCCAGGGCCGAGCGAGGCCTGAACTTACACTCCTCCCCGTCAATCACAGCCCTCCTCACACGGAACCAGACACGTTTCTCTGATGGGGAACTGGGGATGCAAGGAGCCTTTCCGGCAGCAGGCGTGTGAAGGGAAGAAACCGGAACCAAACCGCCACCGAAAATCACTTGCCGGGCTCAGAGAGGGATCTGCCCAGCGCAGAGAGGACTTGCTGCTGCCCGCGCAAAGCTGTGCGGAAACCCAGCCGCTCCCCGGCCTCAGGGAGCCCGCCGAGCCCCGCCGCCCGCCCGCGTCCTGCCCGGACCCAGCGGGGAGGGCGGGGCACGACACCCGCCGCGGCCCGGGAGGCCGCAGGCAGCTCCGCAGCCTCCTCCGCCCCCGGCAGATGCACCTCGCTCCCCATCCCCAGACGGCACACGCACATCACGCGGTCTCCCGCCCCCCGCGCGGGGCCCGGCTGGCGCTGCGGACCGCTCGCGGG
>VZTU01021957.1:98065-150240 GCA_013400835.1 Zapornia atra | reverse complement strand
TTTCATATATATCTTTCTGCTATTCCAGTAAACTCTCCTTATCCCAGCCCTCAAGGTTTTGGTTACTTGGGTTTTCTTCTCCCTCCCTTTCCCCCTTTTCCTCCCCTCAACTCCCCCCACCTCTCCCTTTTTAAAGAACAAGCGGCTGTGTGGTGCTCAGCTTCCAGCTGGGGCAAAACACCACCTGGGCTGCATCCCCAGGAGTGTGGCCAGCAGATCAAGAAAGGGGATTCTATCCCTCTGGTCTGCTCTGGGGAGACCTCACCTGCAGTGCTGCGTCCAGCTCTAGAGCCCTCAGCACAAGAAGGACATGGACCTGTTGGAGTGTGTCCAGAGGAGCCATAAACATGATCCAAGGGCTGGAGCACCTCTGCTGTGAAGCCAGGCTGGCAGAGTTGGGCTGGTCCAGCCTAAAGAAGGCTCTGGGGGCACCTTACAGCCCCTTCCAGTCCCTGAAAGGTGCCTGTAGGAAAGCTGGCGAAGAACTGTTCCCGAGGGCATGGAGTGACAGGATGAGGGGTGATGGGATTAAGCTAGAAGAGGGGAGATTCAGATTGGGTATTAGGGAAAAGTTCTTCACTCTGAGGCTGGTGGATCCCTGGCACAGATTGCCCAGAGAGGTGGTAAAGGCCCCATCCCTGGAGACACTCAAGGTCAGGCTTGATGGGGATCTGAGGGACCTGATCAGATGTCCCTGCTCACTGCAGGGTGGGACTAGGTGGCCTTTGAAGGTCCCTTCCAGCCCAACACATTCTATGATTCTCAGTGTTTCAGAGCAGGTTTTGGGTTTTTTTTAAATAAGAAAAAACAGCTCAAAGGAGCACTGGAGGGTTCAGTTTACTAAACTTTCTGAAACCTCAGAAGCCCTTTCCAGGCTTTGCACCTTTTTCTACCCCAACAAACCCCAGCTAAAAGCCCCTGGGGATGTGCTGGCCGGAGCGGCAGTGCTGCTTCTGTCCTGCTGCGGGACAGGTGGCAGCATCACAGCCCCAGCGTGCGGCCCAACGCAACAGAATGCGGAGCCGCTGCAGGACCTGGGAAGTCACGGACAGACAGACTGACAGGGGAGCACAGCACAAGATTCAGAGGAGCCTTCAGTGTTACATCTTTATTATCCACCTGGTACCTGCCATTCTGAGGAGGGAGGCACCGTCTCAGGGAGTAGGAGATGGGACACTACACGTGTCTGGACGTAAAGAAATGTAACAGCACTACAGTAACATTCTGCAACAGCATTCATTTCCCCATTGCGTAAAAATCCCCCAAACCTCAAGTTTAAAACAATGTTGGAGCTTCTAAATAAAACCAATAAACATTGTGTTTAATAAATAAAAAACGCTGCCTTGCTTCCACTGTGTCTTCTCAGCTTCACAGTCTGTTCTGTATAAAATTTCAAGTGTCTATGCTTTTAGAAGTTTATTGGTTAAGAGTCAAAGAACAATTCTTAAAGCCTCAAGCATATGGACTTTGTTTCTTAAATAGAGCACAGGTTTTATAAATAGCTAGGTACAGAAAACAATACAATAGAGAGACCAGTAATACAATTCCATTTGCAACTGTGTGTTTCCAAATGATATATTAAATTCCTGAATCCAAACTCCCTCCAACAGGAATGACATATTTACACATTCAAACATTACCATTTGGGAAAACATTTGGCTCCCACATTCTTCCACGTGCACTGTACATTCAAACGGAAAAATATTTTGGTTCTCCAACATAAAGCACCATATAGAGTATTTTAATCTCAGGATAACCTCTGGAAGTATCACACCTTGGACAGACAACTGATTTCCAAAGATCTGGACTCTGACTTTCTTCATCAGCTACACAGCGCTCTCAAGTGTTTGGTCTTCTGGCTGTACTCGGGGCAGCTACAGGCCAATCCCTCCCAGCATCGCTCTCCTGTTCCTTATTCCCCACTAACCATCTCTGCGCCTTGTTAAGTATCTCGGTTTGGAAAAGGAGCCTAGACTTGCTGTAGTCAGGAGAAATGGTGGGTTTGATAGAAATAGGAAAAGTGTAGAGACACATCTGTACCAGGGAGGAGTCAGTGATAAAGCCAGCACTGCACTGTAAGCATCCACCCTACGCACAGCTCAGGCGACAAGACACTGAAGCCCAAGTGCTCTAAAAATCCATTTGGAAATAATTTAACAAGTTCTTCATTCTGCTTTACCTACCAACCAGGAATTTAACCCTGAATTCACGCACTACATACACCGCAACCAGGGCTGGGTCAGCACCTGCAGAACTCCCCCCCAAAAGCAGCTGGGATCCGGCTCCACCGCACGACCCAGCAGCCATCAGCACCATCCAGACCAGACACACATAGGAACAATCCTTCCACCTGTGGGATCGTGCTGAGAACAACACTGAGCAGGAGTGTGGATAAACAAGGAAACGATGGGAAGAGCTGGCCTGGTAGTGAAGCACTAGAACCTCATCACGCGACCAGAGGGGGTTGAGGTGGCTGCCTGCTCTGTGAGGGACAGCTGTGCTGCTGCAACCTGAGAGCAACACCTTAGCACTGGCTCTGCAGTAACATATCTCAGCGCTTCTTAACATGGCAACTACACACAGCGCTACAACCTGAATACAAAAACAGTATCTCTACATGAGCATAGGTTAAGAACCTAAATCCTGCAGCAGAAAAGCTTTGTTTCCTCAACTGGTAGCAGCAACGTATTGTTCCTCTTGCTGCAATGTAGCGAGTACTGGTGTACCACGGCTGTACTCCATAGTGCATCTGGTTTCCATACACTGGTGTTTCACTGATAGCTCTCAGGTAGAACATAGAAGCTATTAACACTTAATGACTTTTTACATACACAATCTCTGCACTGACACTGGACTTCGAGTCAGGAACCAGAACGTTAGAGATCTCTTTATGTATTCCAAACTGGTTGTTTCTCCTCTACAATCAGAGACTCAAACTATGCATTTACTCCATGGACTTTTGTAACATAACATTATCGAGCCAAGTATTGGCTTCAGACTGCTGTCTCAGTAGGGGCCTTGAAGAACAATGTTTATTAAGTATCATTATCAAGAAACAGGTAGCTAGCTTTATTTCTCACTGAGACTCTGTATTTATTATTAATGATTTAATGACCAAGCCCTGCCTTGTAATAGTTCAGTTTGGTAGCAAAGACTGGAGCCGAACACCCCAAGCAAAAGAGGTCTGATCAATCCATGGAGCAGATAAGTTCTGTGACGGTGTTTGGTATCTGCAAAGCCTGCACTGGACAGACTGGGAAGGTGAGCAATGTGAGACCAGGCCAAGCTGTTCTGGCTCATTTAAGGAGTGCCAGCAGGTACTGGCAGCAAGCACTAACAACATCGCTGCCTCATAAGATGAACATTCCTGCTAATCCCACATCACATCCACATGTTGCAGTAGTTTTAGTTTAGGAGAGGTTGGGAATGAGCAAAGTTCCAACCTGCTCCACCTTCGAGGGATCACAGTAGGAGCATACTAGGGCGTGGATATGGAGAGTTACGTGTAGGTGTGATATCAGAAAGCAAACCCAACGCCTCTCGATCATCTCAGCCACACAGGAATTCAGATCACAACCAGTGAGGTGACGTGAAGCCAGGAGTGGGAAAAGCCAGAGCCAGAAGTTGTAAAGAGAAGGATTCCAGAGGAACCATCTCCAGTAGAAGGCAAGCTGTGGGAACACGGGGCCCGGGAATTGCTGGAGTAAGGCACGTCTACCTGCAAATGCAGATCAGTGATTCCCTGTCTTTTAGCACAGTACTGAGCTTGACTTTGCATAACGTGGCCTGTTGTGAGGCTGGGAAATAAATTTCTGGGTCCTTAATTTCCTTAATTGTACTGTAACGTTTTGGCAAACATCGCTACAGGGCAAGCTTCAGGGAAGGGCACTGCAGCCCCGTCTGCATCACCAGCCCCTAACGCCCCAGGCTTTTTGGTAGGTCTAGTTCAAAATAAAACAAAGCCACAAAAAGAAACCCTGGGAGAGTCATTGCCAGAACAAGCTTTCTGTGTTACAGGAGAAACACGTCCCAGAAGGCTCACGAAATGACCAGTACTAGCACAGACTCTTGCCTGGTTTGGTTGGCTTTTCAGATTGCTTCAGGTTGTTTTTTCTGCTGCTTCACAGGGGTGAGAGAGAAAGGATGAGTCTTTCATAATGCTGTGTCATCATCTTCTCCAAAACCTCCCACCAGAAGCGAATGCTTATCTGGTTCATTAAGAACAATGCTGTTTACTGAACGCTTGTCCGAAAAGAGAGAGTTTATTGAGGCTCTACTGTAATTGATGATTCGATCCATCAAGCTCAGTTTGGGGGAGCCTGTCCCAGTCTCATCAATCCCAACATAGACACTGATTTCTGATGGGCTCTTGTGCTTCATTTGGCCACAGGCCCGGAACTCGAGTTTCTCGGCACTTGGTTTCTGGTACCTAAGGAAGGAAAACAAAGATGCTCAGAGGGCTGGAGCACCTCCCCTAAGAAGAGAGGCTGAGGGAGCTGGGCTTGTTCAGCCTGGAGAAGAGAAGGCTGTGGGGGGACTTCATTGCAGCCTTCCAGTATCTGAAGGGAGCAGAGAAACAGGAGAATCAGCTTGTTCAGAGGGTAGATAATGGCAGGACAAGGGGGATGGAGTGAAGCTGAAGGAGGGAAGGGTTAGATGAAATATTAGGGGGAAGTTCTTTACAGAGAGAGTGGTGAGGGGCTGGAACAGGCTGCCCAGAGAGGGGGTGGGTGCCCCATCCCTGGAGGTGTTCAAGGCCAGGCTGGATGGGGCCCTGGGCAACCTTGTGTAGCTCCAGGCCTGGACGTTGGTGGCCCTGCCTGTGGCAGGGGGGTTGGAGCTCTGTGATCCTTGGGGTCCCTTCCAACCCAGACCAGTCTGTGATTCTATGAAAACAACCCAACAAAACCAGAAGATGACAAGATAACCCAGGCTGAAGTAGCATAGACTAAAATACAGAAACTAGCCTGTGTGCTCTGATCATGCATGTGCCATGACATTTATAATCCAAGTGACAACATGCAACTAAGGCTTCCAATTTTGCAAGGCCACCATGTAACCAGAAGAAGAGAGACAGCTGACACTGGCATCACTCAGTATTTAACTGCTTCAGTGGTGCTGGTGTCTGCAAAACACATTGGCAAAACAGACCTGAGAGCAGACAAGTCTCACTCTCCTGTACCGACCCTTCTATTCCCATTCTTCTGAACCCTCAGGCATTACCCAGTGCTGGCTCCCAGCAACATGCCTCAGTACCAGTGTGCTGTCTGCAGCTGTGCCCTTTGACCTTATCACCATCTACAACTACCTGAAGGGAGGCTGTAGAGAGGTGAGCGATGGTCTCTTCAGCCGAGTAACAGGAGATGGGACAAGGGGAAATTGCCTCAAGCTGTGCCAGGGCAGGGTCAGATCAGATGTGAGGGAAAGATTTTTTACTGGAAGAGCTGTCAGGGCCTGGCACAGGCTGCCCAGGGAGGGGGTTGTGTCACCTTCCCTGGATGTGTTTAAAAAAAGGGTACATCAGGTACTCAGGGATATGGTTTAGCACAGGATGGGAATGGTTGGACTTGATGATCTTAAAGGTCTTTTCCAACCCTGTGATTCTTTCAGAGCCCAGCACGTCCTGACAAGGACACAGAGGCCACCACGGCACTTTCCATTCCAAACACACTTCCCATTTGCTCATTTCTCCTCAGTGTTGGAAGTAATTTGGACCAGCTGACTCCTGCAAGAGCAAAACCAACGGCTGCTGACCGCACGCCTGCCTGAGCTGTTCTTCAAACCACCTGGAAGCCTGTCACCCAAAGTGAAAAGGTCTGAGCTTCAAATCCAAATTATGAGCCACAAAATTGTTCATACTTACATCTTCAACATCAAGGAAGAAAGCACAACGGAAACAGAGGAGGCAGCCATTGCTGCAGATCCCATCCAGGGCTGCAGCACCAGGCCGATGGGCAGGAACACACCTAGGAAGAGAAAGCAGCACGATGCTCAGAGCAGAAACACAGCACTTCTCACACACTGACAGGTACAATTCCACATAGACTGTCCCATTTTAGCTGCATTCCAGTCTGTTAATAAATGGGATTTCAGTCAGTGCTAGAACACAGCTATTTATGTAGGAAATATTTGTGTCCCTCAGCTAGACCCTACAGCTGCCTACTGCTGGATGTGTCATTGCAGTGGTCTGGAAAGCAGAGGTGGCCAGGTCCTGCCCACCTTGCTGGCACCTGCTTCTTCGCAGGATCCTGCTCTTTCAATAGGCCTCCTATGATGGAGTCACTCTGAGGTGCTGAGCATCTCCCAAGGAGGACGGCTCCCAAATATACCACTGCACATGCCCAGGCAGAGAGCTCCTCACTTCTCACAGGAGGAAAGAAAGGTGACTGATACTCTTCCACACAATAGTAAATCAACACAATCTTCTACTCACTGAGCCCAATCTTACTACTGCATGGAAACATTCACATACCTGCAGCTATGGGAACTCCAATGAGATTATAAATCAGAGCAAAGACGAAGTTGATCCGGATCCTTTTCACAGTTTTCCTTGATAAATCTATACTTGCTACCACATCCATCAAGTCATCCTGCAAGGCAGTATGTTTATTGGAGAAGGCACAGGACAAAAGCATACATGTAGTGTCATCATGCTCCTATTTAACAGATGGAAACAACTACAAGTAGTAACAATTCTGTAGGCTGCTCTAGTTTCTCTGCACAGAGCCCATACAATCGATGCCAGTCTTATTCCAGATGTCACCATAACCCAAGTAACACCCACAGCACCACAGAATACAGCTCTAGATGCTGACCACAACTTTGGTCCAACTGGTGTTGGTATGTGGGAAGAGGTGACGATAAACTTGGGGGTACCGTGGAAAGTTACTGAAACACAGTTTATGTTTGCCAAAGCTCAGGTCACCTTTTATGCCTTTGCCCAAAAATCTGTAGCACCCAGAAGCCAGGAAAGTTCTCCTAGGATAATTACACTAAACACAGTGACAACCACTCCAGTTCTTCTGGCTTATGAAGGCTGCACAAGCCAGCACCGGTCCAAACCATTCAAGGACATCTTAGGCCTTTTAACCAGTCATATAATCTCACTTTAATGAAGCACTCTTATTTCTTACCTTAATTAGAACCACATCAGCTGCCTCAATGGCTACATCAGTACCCTTGCCAATAGCAATTCCCACGTTGGCCATGGCAAGAGCCGGGGAGTCATTGATACCATCTCCAACCATGGCCACCCGTTTTCCTTCGTCTTGCAGCTGTTTCACTTTGGCTACTTTGTGGGAGGGAAGAACCTCTGCGAACACTTTGGTGATGCCAACCTAAAGAGCGAGAAAGCACAGAGCTGTCTTGCAGCTTGGCAACAGGCATCACAGCTTCTGCCTCTACTAACGTGACTAGGAAGAGAGGATGAAACACACACTATCACTCATGGGCTAAAGACCAAGCCCACCTGATCCATTATCAAGATAGCTCCGAATTCAACCTTGAGGCTGTTTCCACTCAAAAAGGCTTCTTTGGCTCCCCCCTTGCTCTGAGTTTCTTTACCTTACCATTTATCACAACAGCCATAAGCAACATCCCCGTGACACAACACACTTCCTGGAAGCAGGCTGCAAATCCAAGCACACACGTAGCAGCCTACCTGAGAGGCAATAGACCTTGCTGTTTTGCTGTTGTCCCCAGTCATGAGCACAACCTCTAATCCCATGCTCTTCAAAGTGTAGACTGCCAGTTCAGCTTCTGGCTTCACAGTATCAGCGATAGCTATCAACCCACAGAGCACTCCTACGAGACCAGAAGATCAGAATACGTTTGTTACAAAGGTCTTTATTGCTTTAGGAAAAAACCCCAAACAAGCCAACAACAAACTTTTTTCCCCAGTAAGACCAATTCCAGAAGCAGTAATACTGCCAGTAAAAAGCAGAACAAGAACTGGTATCGGGGCAGTGATGTTTAAGGCAATGCAGAACATGGATTGTCCAACAAGAAAACCCTTCCTTCTTCCTCCTGCTCTGACAGCTTTGCACAATATCCAACTCTCCTGTCAGCTAAAAAAGGCAGGAAGTGTTCCAAAGCTAGCAAACCATCTCTTCATCCCATTATTCTGCCTGGTAAGACTGCTATGACTTCACTATTTGTTACTTTCTATTTAAATTGTGACAAATCAGCCTCTGAATAAAAAAAGGCAGCACTGAACTTACCATCAACAGCTGCTAGAACTGCTGTGCGGCCTCGGCGCTCATGTTCCATCATGGCCTTATCTACTTCATTTTTAACAAGGAGGCCGTTCCTATTCATCCACTCCCGGTTCCCAATGAGAACAGAGTATTTCTGAGAAGTCACAGCAGCTGAGGGAAGAAAGCACAGCCCTGCTGTTGTGTGGCTAGCCAGGAAACTTCCCTTCAGCTAACCCTACCCCGGTTCTCCCAGTGAGCACTGAAATCCCATTACAGAGAATCCAAAGTTTGCCTCTATATTTTCTGCCCTACACAACAGACACTGACATTCCTTCAGAGAATCACAGGTCAAAGCACAGTAAAGGACCAGATCCCTTTTCCAGTGCTTCTAAGGTAGACGTCTAAGAGAGCTCAATGATCTATCAATGACCTGTTCTTGACTGGAAAACCATGCTAACCTGGGATGATGAAAGTAAAAACAGAGAGCACCAAGACAATTCCTACGTGATTTTCCAGCCCCATATCCAACAGGTAACTACAAATTGCATTTCATCAGGATGCCCAGAGTGATGTGTGAGCATCAATTAAATGACCAAGTATTTCACACATGCCCAGTTCTGCAGGGCAGAAAGAAGCGACCTTGTTCTTAAGGATCCTAAAGACACAAGAGCAAAATGTATCCATTTACATCTACAAACCAGAATTAGCTTACTTGGTAGTTCAGCATCAATAATCAGAGGAGGCTGCACTGATTTGTCCGTATTTTCCTCAATTTTCACAAGTGCCACATTTTTTAGATTGTTTTCTTCAACCATTTTGTTTTCCCTGTAGAGCAACGCTTCAATGTTGGTGACTCTACAACTAATGCCACAGCCTGGGACTACCTGAAAATCTGTGCATGTCCCAAGGGTTTCCGAGTCCAGTTCCTAAAGAAAAAGGATGCAAACTGAGAATTTTTTAAAAAACATTTAAACAGTATCATATTTACAAACTCCACAGAGTAAAGCACAGCCAAACTAACTCTTATCAGGAGCAGAGAAATATTCAAGCAATCACCAAAACATGAGTTTAGCATCTGATGCAGCTAGTATGGTCTGGAGTCAGTTATGCAGCTCCACAGTTTCCAGCATTCCCCACTGAATACATCAGTTACTTTCTAAACAACACAAGACCAGGTGTGCAGAAACAACATACCTTTTTGCAGTACTTTGTTATTGCTACTCCAAGGGGATGCTCACTGTTACCCTCTGCAGTCCCCACTATTGCCAGCATTTTGTTATGTGCTAGTTGGGTACTCTCCACCAGCATCTTCACCTGCATCACTTCTGGAGTCCCATGAGTGATAGTCCCCGTTTTGTCAAATACGACCACCTTGACCTGTAGCAAACCAGGAAGACTTCATGTAGTGGACAGGGCTCTAACGTGCAGCTCTCTCAGAAAGCACCAGGCCCACAGGTACCGATCAGACATCGCTTACTAACACACACTGACATACACATAACAATCTGCTCAGGCAGCAGCTGGCAAAACACCACCAAGACCGGCCCTTAAAGCTTTCGTACCAAGCACCCGTGTTCTTTACCTTGTGTGCCATCTCCAGCGGCTCTCCTCCTTTGATCAGGATGCCATTCTGAGCTCCTACTCCAGTACCAACCATCACCGCTGTTGGGGTGGCTAATCCCAGGGAGCAGGGGCACGCGATGCACAGGACTGTGATAGAGGCTTGGAAGGCAAAGCGGATTATCACCTCGGCTGCAGAAATGCTCTTGTTGTAACCCTGGGGACAGAAGCATGGTTTAGTAGTAGAAGATACTGGACAGAAACAAGGCATTCCACTGCACATTGCCTTTGATGTTAAAGGAGTCTGCAGATGTATCAGCTCAAGTATTAATATTACAAAGTCAAGCACAGGCAAATGATGCGGGAGCTAAGATTAATAACTAATTAACATGTGACTAAGTTCTTTTCTACACCACACATACCCACGATCAATTATAAGACGTGTTCCAAACTAAGGTACTACCTGCTCTCTCTTACGCTGTAAGGTAGTAAAGATATTCTACCCACAATATAGACAATAACGAAGAAAGATGATATGAAGAGTATCTTCCTGGAAAGTGATAAATTCTAATCAGAGATAGCCATGAACCAAGAACTGTGTGAGCTAAGAAACCCTAAGGTACAAGTTAGGATCCTGACCCTCCTCTGGCATCCGTAGCGAAGACAAACTCCACTGATTTCGAAGCTGAATTTACACAGAGCTATGCTAACAAATCGAGACTGATAACTGAAGCTTGTGATACAAGGGACTTATTTTCCTCACAAAAAAGGAACAGAAATTAGGAATTTTTTATGTTCAGTATTTACTTTTTGTTAAAAATGTATTGCAGTATTAACTTTCAGGAGTTGATTCTCTTTAAGTATAAACGTGGCATTAATACGGTGTAAAAATATATATAATTTGAAAAATGTAACAGTATCATCTATAGGCAGCAACTGCCTGCAAGGTTCATTCAGAAAGGGAACCATCACAGTCTCACAGACTTGTAGGCTAACTATTTCAGAAAGTGTTTAAGGAGACTTACTTACCAGAAAGTATTTTTCTACTATTTCAAAATCCACAAATCCAATTATAATCCAGGCAAACAGGGTAACCACAGAGACAGCCACAATACAAGGAACAAAGTAGCCACTAAGTTTGTCAGCAAATTGCTGGATAGGAGCCTAGAAAATAGAAACATGTCAGCTCCAGCACCATTATGCTTACTCTCTTCTGTGTCTTCAGACATGGGTACAATCACATGGGTACAATCACAGCTCCTGGCTGCAGCTCATTTGGCATGCCACACTTCATAATGACAGTTACTTAAGATGATGAGACTTCAGGACAGTAGACTTTATCAAAGTCCTTATTCAGCAAGACACTTCATTATGCAACTGCAATTCAAGTATAAACAACCATAACCACTCTTCAAATGGTTTGGTAAGCTGATGTCTAACCTGTAAGACAAAAGCCAAATGCTTAATTGGACCATACTCTACCTTTGAGGTCTGGGCCTCCTCCACAAGTTTAACAATCTGGGAAAGAGTTGTATCAGCTCCGACATGGGTTGCTGAAATCAGCAGCGATCCGTTCTGATTAATAGAGCCTGCAATAACTGTATTGCCAGGTTTTTTAGTCACAGGCATCGCTTCACCTAAGGAAAGGACAACAATAGGTAACTGAGGTCTGTTTCTCAGCAGCGTTTTAATTCCAACTCCTAAACACGTTCGTAGAAGAGCAAGGACAGGGACAGCTTCAACCTCCACTCTTCAGATTGGTTTAAAGTAAAACATTTTTACCCCTGCAAAAAGCAAAGGCTTACCTGTGATAAGAGATTCATCTACCATAGAGTGCCCTTCAACCACATAACCATCCACTGGGAATTTGCCTCCTGGGATCACCCTGACAATGTCACCTCGTTGAACCAGCTCGACATCAACTTGCTCCTCACTAGAACGATGTAGGGGTTTTAATAAGACTGTTAACTCAAGTTACCCAGGCAAAACAAGTTGTTAGTACACACAAAGCATAATCCCATTAGTTGATATTGTTAATGTGTATAAAAATTCAAAAGGCAGGCTGTTATAATTATTTGATCCTAATTTTATATACTTTCCAGTTGAGAAAAATCCACTAATTTTCTTATCACATCAAAAATTAGCAAGACTCCAGTAACACGAATCAAAGCATTATTCACTGTTCTGTATTTTAGTTTTTCTGTCTGGAAAGTCTGCCAGCAAATCTGAAGTTATTTGCTTCACAGTTCTGTGGCAACATTGCCAGTGAATTAAGCATGTTAACAAGGAAGGAACAACAGAAAAAGCAACTGACAAAGGTACCTTAAGAGAACGTTATCAGGACCCAGGGTAACAATAGTGGCTTCAGTAGCTTGTAATGAAATTAGTCTTGCCAGTGCTTCTGATGTTTTACCCTGGAATAATAATTTCCATATAATTTACTCCATTAAGAAAATACTTTCTGCAAACAGACAGTAAGTCATTTCATATATTTAATAGTTTGGTTACTGAAGATGACTTGAGAGCGAAGAAGGTTAAAAGACCCTAACAAAGCTTTTCCATGGCATCTGTTTTTTTGTTAATGGAATGCAGCATTCTGAAATTATTCTTAGTGTCTTGCAGCTGGGAGCTATCAGGGGCTTTGATCTTCCTTACCTTTGCAACGTGCTCTAGCCACCGGCCCAACGAGATGAACACAAATAGCATAGGAGGCGTGTCAAAGAAAGTTACAGGGTTTACTTTTGCTTTCTCAGCCATTGCAACTAGAAGAATAACAATGGAGTAGACGAAGGCAATGGAGGTTGCCAAAACAATGAGCACGTCCATGTTGGCAGTTTTGTGCTTCAGTGCTTTGTATGCCTGAATATAGAAGTGCCACCCTCCAAACACCTGCAACAAGAGCATCAGATGTATTACACACACGTTCGTAACATGCAGCAGCATTTCCCTAAGAGGGAGACACCAGCTTTATTCTTGTTATTTGCCTTCTCCATCTCTTCCTGGTCAAAATCCCAGGTCCCACCAAGGGCTATGATCTCTACCC
Organism: Zapornia atra; assembly: GCA_013400835.1. Classification (NCBI taxonomy): domain Eukaryota; kingdom Metazoa; phylum Chordata; class Aves; order Gruiformes; family Rallidae; genus Zapornia; species Zapornia atra. The sequence goes on along the minus strand of VZTU01021957.1, from coordinate 137,442 downwards.
CAGGACTCGCAGGTCTTCTCACCTCTGTGCGGTTCCACCAGCTGCTCCCTGTGCCTACCTGTGCAGGCACCACTTGTTTTGGCAACAGCAGAAGTACATAACCTCAAAAGCATTTTGAATCAGCATAATTACAGTCTCTCTTCAAATTTAATTTCATCACCTTGCTTTCTGAGTGTTTAAGCCCAAGAAACTCAGAGTTTTAATATTTCCACTTACCTGTACAGGGACGCAGAGTAAAAATGACAGAAAATTCATAACAGACAATCCTGGTAGGAGCTGGTATTCCAGGACCATTGAGGAGTGAAGGGCCTCCATTTCCTCACTGCTCATGTTGTGACGTGCGTGAGCATCTGAGAGTTGACTGTCCATAACCATCATGTAAATCATCAGTCCCATGACAGGAATACAGAAAACGAGACTCACAACAAATGACCTTTTCCACCTCAGATTGAAGAAACAGGAAAAAAAAATAGTCTTTTTCAGCCAAGTGCTGGGTAACATTTTAGTTAGCAAGTCTGCACAGTTACAAAAAAGGTAATTCCATTTCTCAATCAGCAGTAAAGACAAATCAAAAATGTTTGTAGAATCTAAATGCATTCAGGAACACTTACTGCCTGATCTCCTGCTTGTGATCCAGATGACTAGCAGACCGATCTTTTTTTACTAATGAAGTAGTGAAACCTAAATCCTAAGGAAAAAAGCACAATCATCAAAAAAAGAGAACAAATGATTTGTGTATTGGGAGATTATTGGGGGCACTAGCCTCACATCTGATTTACTTTATTAACATTTCTGATATGGTTTAATTACCTCACAAAGAGAGAAAAGCAACCTGATGTAGAAACCAACCTTTATACAACATTAAAATCCTGTTCTAAAAGGTGGCTTTTGAAAATGGTTCTTCCTGAAGCAGAGAAGTAGAGAAATTATGGGAGAAAGTCAAGACACTTAATTCACACCTCTCCTGCTACAGCACTCCTGGACATCGTTTATTCTTCTACAAACCTACAGCTGGTATCTTCAACTCCACCCCAGCCCGGCTTTCCAAGTGTTTGTTTCGAAACTCAGGCAAAGCCTGAACAGACACATAATCTCCAGAAACCTGCACTAAGCAGATGGAAGAGGCAGAATTTTTCCTTAAATAGGAATTAAAGCCATTTCTGTTTCCAGGGCATGTAACTCTTTAAAGGACACTGGGTATTTTATGAGGCTCGGTGCCTTCGTGAACCTTACCTTTATCACTTGTATAACATCTCGAGGACCTATAATCTCAGGATCATATTTAATGTGTGCTTTGTTGGTTGCAAGAGCTACTGAGCAGTATAAAACACCGTTAGTCTTCATGAGGGTGGATTCTATTTTGTGTACACACGAAGCACACGTCATTCCTCTCACCTGTAAGATAAAGGTTCCTTCCTGTTATCAAAACCACAGGTTACTCAGCAAATGCACCTTCAAAAGCAGGAAAAGAAAAAGCTCTTATTACTATCCTGAATTCCTTCCTGCCTATTTCTGGGGTTAGAAGCAGTGAGATGGACCTCTAGTTAAGGACAAGAGCACTACAGAGGAAGTATAGCACAGAGACAGAGACAAGATCATTGAGCTCTGCTAAAGTTCTACCGGTTTTTCAAGCTCAGAGCTGGGGAACACTGAGCTAGACTCAGCTACAACACCAACCAAAAAAAGGAAATCAAATTCATGCAATAGATAAGAGTAATCAAAAAAGCCACTGGAATATTTCTCTGACTTCAGTGCAGTAGTGAGTCAGCAGAGTCTATGAGCTCTAGTTTGTGCTACATCCCTGATGTACTCTTTATTTTTTGTAAATTGAGCTCTGGTACAGGACTAACACTTTTAAGAAGTGGATGCTTACGCAAGTGCATCCAATAGATAAGGGTAACAAAGACGGGGGTGGCTGGTGTTAATTCCTAGCTTACAACAAGTTCCAGAATTCCATCTCCGTCACCACAGTTTTCCATCACGGTGGCTCCAAATCCCAGTTCCCGTATGAGCTCTGCAATAGCTGCGGGGTGTATGACAGCAGGATTATACCTCACTTCTGCCTTTCCTGCCATTAGGGCAACAAGTATCGAATGTATTCCTGGAAAACAAAATGTGTGAAAGCAGATCATGTTTAAGAAAAACACTGGATTTATGGTAGTGTGACAGCACAATAGCAATTTATTGAAACTGAGAAAGCTACTGCATTGTAGGAACATGTGAAGAAGACATAATTTCTGGAACATCACAGAATCACAGGATTGTAGGGTTTGGAAGGGACCTCAAAAGCTCATTGGGTCCAACCCCCCTGCCAAAACAGGCTCCCTAGGACAGGTCGCTCAGGTATGTGCCCAGATGGGTCTGGAATATCTCCAGAGAAGGAGATACACAGACAAGCAACAAAAGCACCTGGGTGTAGGTGCAACAGATGGAACTATTACTCCACACAAGCCGTACAAACATTCAATCTGTGCCCTATGGAAAGAGGATCTATTTTAGAAGATCTTTTAAGTACAGTTCTGCCTATATTTCTGGTCTGCATTTACAATCTCTCAAAGACTTTTCTTCAAGAGAGAACATGCATGAGAAAGGGTAGATGCAATGACGCGCAATCCTACTGTGCACCAAGTGAAAAGGATTTAGATGGACCCATTTTGTAGGAGGAAAAAAATTAAACTCCAGTTTAACTTGCAACACATCCATCTTCATTAGAAAAATTAAACACAGTCTATGCTAGTGACTCTTCATTACATCATAGGCAGCTATTTCTTCCTGGAAACACAGTCATTGCACTGACAGAAGATAGACATAGTCGTCCTGACCTGCAGAGCTAAAATTAACTTATGCCTCTTTAATCCACATTAATACTGTCCCCCTCTAACTGCTCCCTTCCTAGTAAGGCACATATGATTCTGCCTTGAGGCTGCAGACCTGGTCACATCCCTCCAGTAAAAAAGATTTGGTTTAATTTCAAAAGGATCCGTATTTGATCCCTACACTCTCTTTGGAGCACTCCAAGTCCTGCTTTTACCAGGGCAGTCCCTAGCTGGCATGCCCACAGAGCAGCAGGAATGACACTGGTTCCATCCTCTGAACCACCAGTGAGCAGACAACGTTCTCGCACTGGCACAGTACTTCTCCTGCCAACTCACCCATTAAAAATGCTCTACAAAAGCTAGATGGGTTCTCTAAAAGAAACATGTGGGAATTAACAGGTCACAGACATTTATCTTACCGTCTTCTCTTCTCAAATTTCTCTCAATGTTGGCTACACATGAAGCACATGTCATTCCTGTGACCTGGACATAGCACTTGGATACAGCCTTGGTCTCTTGACTAGCAAGGTGGGTTGGTGACGCTCTGGGGGGAGGTTCAGTTGTGCGAGACCCCAGCTGTTCTCCAGGTGAGGGCTGAGCTGCCGCCCCAGGGAGCTCTGCCTTCGCTGAAAAGGAGACCGCAATTGATGACATCATGAACAGCCATCACAGTGAGGTATAAGCTGGTACTACACCAGCCATAAATACACATAGCTGTAAATTTACACCAAAAATGGCAATTGCACATGTCAATCAGATTCATTTGTCCATCAGTTAAGAGTAAGCAAAAGAAAGCAAAACAAAGGTTGGGCCACTGATGTGTGCACTGTGAGTATGCGTCATTCTCTTCTCTTATTGTATTTATCTATTCTGTTGCACCTCCTCTGCCCTCTGCAGGTTGTAAGCAAAACCTCTGCACTGCAACCCCAACTTTAAGCAGTTTGATTGGCTCTATCAAGGGCACAAAGGTAAATTGTGCTCTGTGGGGAAGGGATGGGGTGAGCGGCTGGCTGGCGCTTAGCTGCCTACCAGGGTTCTCTCACAACTGCATCATTTTAACTTCCCCAGTGATGCCCACGCTCTTCAGATTCTTGTCACTACTCAGTCGTGCCTGAGTCTGATAAAACATCCCTTCACTAGTTACTCCACAGGAGCCAAGTCTTGCTATTGAGAAGCTTCAGCACAGCAATCCGCAACATCCTTTGCAGGTAGCAGAGCTCCAATTCCATATTCACGCCACAAATATTATACACTAGCAAACTGGAGCAACATTCAAACATCAGTATTTATCTGGAGATATAAATATTTCATCCATTTTTTGTTAACTTGATGTATTAAAGGAAGTGCATGCATGTTTAATTACCTCACTGACAATGAAGATGGAAAGCTTCTCTTGGCAAGCACAAAGCATGTCACTGCTAGATTTCACCTTGGTTGGTACCAAATCCTACACAGACCTGCACAAAACTTTTAAATTAAAAGTTTAGTATGTTATTACCTGATAGAGATGCATCAAAGCCCATGTCCTCTATAGAGGACCGCAAGTCTTCTGGGCATGTCTGCAGAGGGTCGTATTCTATAGTTCCATTACGATTTACGAGGGAGACGAGAATAGATTTGACACCTGCCTTTCGGGATACAACTCCCTCAATGGACTGCACGCAGGAGCTGCAAGTCATTCCCTCAATGTTTATCACAACCACTTGAGTCAGTGGCTGGCTAGCATCCTTCAAGGGCGGCTGAGGAGACTTCAGTGGAGACGCCAGTGTGGGGAAAAGTGCTACATTTTCGTATTCGTCAGGAAGGCTGACTTTAAACGTCTCTGGAGACACTGCCTCGATGGCTCTTCTCAGCACATCTCTGCTAATTAAGCTTGGGTTATAGTTTATGACAGCTGATTTCTTCTCTAATGAAACAACTACACTTGTTACTGACGGGAGTGCTGATATGGTACTCTGGATATTGAGGACACATGAATTGCAGTGCATGCCATCAATTCTGAAGACAACTGTATCATTTGCATTTGAGTTTTCTTTCAGTGTCATCTCCAAGCCTTTGGTCTGAGCATTCCTCAGCCTTTCCAGGTCAACAGCACTGAGCTTCAGGGGTCTAGGCTGCTTTTTGAAAGATGCTGTGAAACCCGCAGCTTCAATCTGATGCTTTATTTCATCTGCTGTAATCAGGTGAGGCTGGTAGACAACAGCAGCTTCCTGATTGTCCAGGGACACTGAAAATTAATCGATAAAAATAAGCATGCATTCCTGCCCTCAGCATAGTAAGCACAGTGCCCTGAGAGCAACAGGTCTTGTCAAAGCTTCCCAAGAATGTTTAAATGCACAGAATGTAACTGCAATGGAAAGGAGATATAGTTGGCTTGGTAAATATCAGACAACTTAGTTCAACCATTTTTGTCTAGTACTACAAATCTTTTTCCGCTGTTATTTTGCTCTTTCCCCAGACTTTCACAAATGGCATTACTATTTCTTACTGAATTTCTCCTGTTATCAGGGGTCCATGGCCATACATTTATGCCAAAGCTATTTACACAGGTAATTTTGCCTTGCTTTTCAGATACAATTATACATATGCCAGTATTTTAAATTGAACAGAAAATACAGACTAATATTAGTTATGATACAAAGAGAGTTATCTGGTATTAGATTTCTATAACTGGTGAAACATCACGGAACACAATGACTCCAGGCTCCCTACTGAAATACAAAGCAACCACTGAATGCTGGCACACACATAACAGCAACAGCCTCCCCACAATCCGGGGCTCTTTCTTCACTTCTAGTCCGAATTAAGCGTGTAACCAAATACCTGGTACCACAGAGAGTAACTGTCCCAGTAAGCTACCTAATCGAAACCCAAAGTATCTCCACAAAGCCATCAGGGAACAGCACGGTCAACTCCAATTTATGTAAAAACGCACTACGGTTTTACCTTTAATCCGCTGAATTCCTTGCAATTTGCCAATCTTCCCCTCAATGGTGCTGGTGCAGGAATGACAGGTCATCCCCTCTACTTTGAGGCGCAGAAATACATTAGTTGCTTGAGATGAGCTGGAATCTTTACAAGTCCCAGGCATCACTTCTGGCACAGAGGTATTTAAATCCACTCCTGGGACCACCTGCATAACCTGCCTGCCACTTATAATGGATGGCATGAAAGTCACCACTGCAGTTTTTTGATCAGAGGACATTTTAACATCCATGATACCTTTGGTTTTTAGTAATATACTACAGATCTGTTTAGATGTTAGAGCTGACTGAGTAGGAATGGTAAGAAAAAGAGTGTCAGGTAAAACAGGTTGTGGGTTTGAATCAGGCAACGTAGCATCAAATCCCATGTCATATATTGCTTCGCGCAGTGTTTCTGGAGTCTGTAGTTTTGAGTCATAAGTGATGACTGCATTCTTATCTTCCAGAGATACCTTGCAAGGGAAAAAAAATAAATTGTCAAACTAGTGTTAGGAGATGAGAACTCATACCCTACATGAGACTAGAAACAGCTTTTGCTTGCATGTATCAGTAATACTTGTCCAGTGTGATTTTATCTGACACCACTCACGTTGAGGTCTAAAGCCATACCAACAGCCACCATGAAGTAACTTCTGCTCATCTGTGCAACAACACGGCTAGAAAGAACAGGCTTCTTCCCCCTGCCCAGTTTCAGAATCCTTTACAAGCCTGCCTGGCCACTTTTACTTCTGACATCCAGACACCATCAATGCATTTAATGAAATATCCAGAGCCAAACTCTCTTGAATTATGATGACTAACCTAATTCAATCCCAAAAGCAAAACAGCCCACAGAAAAAAATTAGTTCTAATCACATGTACCGTTCTGCAGTTAGTAGCCATCACCCTCAGGCTACAAGGATGAACAAAAACAGTCTTTGAAAAAACCCAGAGACTTCAGCAGCAGTGAAAGGAGCTCTGTACTTCCTGGCACCTGAGACACAGGCTGTTACCTTGCTACAGGCAATAAAGTGCATCAGACTCCACAGAACAAAATTCAGTTTCAAAATTTAATATCTAACAAACATTTAAGAAGATGTCTTTCCTCTCTCTGTATACTTTGGAGATCCAGAGCTGTCCCGATTTGGTACAAAGCTTTTGCATCAGATGGTACAAATATCCTCAATTTAATTTGTTCCCAACTGATGATACATCAAACACAATTACTGCGGTTTCCAAAAAGGAAAGCCAATGCCTGCCAGAGGCTCAACACATTATCATTCAATTCTATCTTTCCTCTGGGCAAAATACAACCTAAAGGCCACAGTCATGATCAAATTAGACCAGTTAAATGATTTTAAGAACCACCTTTCTTCATTTCTGTCCCAATTATGAGCCTTAGCAGAATTAGCAAGTGGTCATTCATTGGTGTTGTTGCAGCTGGAGGCAAAACAACCTAAATGCAGCCCTGTGTGTCTGTATTTGCCATCTCACAATCACTTCCCTTGATGCCTTGATTCATAATCACTGAACAAAACCCTGTGTGGCTTTCTTGATTTTTCTGAAACAACTAAAATGGAAGTTTTGATGCTGTAATGAGAATAATTACTAAATATGACCTCTCATAGCTCCTCATAGTCCTGTTCTACTCAGACTTTTGTAACATATTTTCTTGCCAAGAGTAGTTTTAGAAATAGCATTCAGCTTTGGGATAAGGTATTTACCTTAAAACCTCACTACAAAACTCTTAATGCTGTTCTTTTAAAAACCTGATTCATTCTGTCGGTGAAGACGCTGTGGAATGCACACTGCCTTCGCTCAGCTTACCCTCTGCTATTGCAAGACACCTGCACATGCTCAGAAATTAGCTGAAACAATAGAAACATGGGTTGATGAGATTGTATATTTTGCTAGAATAAGGCAGACAGGGAGGATTCTAAAGTCAGATTATTTGGGGGCATTCACTTCCAGGCTGTTTTCAGCCTTCACTTGATTTCATGCTTGTAGATATCCAGTGATTTATCCAAGCATACCACGCCACGGATGTAAGCTGTGGTTATATCCCAATTTCTACAACACTCTGCTCAGCCCTCCAAGGTGCTGGCATCAGAACACAGCCTTGTACAACATTAAAGCTCATCTAAAGCTAAAGGAAGATTAAAAATGTAGTATTTTGTAAATGTTGCTGTCATTGACCAAAATTTCCACGTGCATACACCTACAGTTACCTCAGGCAAAAGGAAACTGTACTAAATAGTACATTTGCCTCTGTAAGGAACAGTGAACCACTGTGAGCCCTTCAAAATCAGCTAGAGGTAATGTTCCTAACGTACCCTACTCTGGGATGGAAAGTGCTCACTTAAGACATATCTGCTAAAATAAAAATTATCTTTGGTGAAACCAGGAAGCTGTAATTTCTTTAGAGTAAAACCAACCACTGTGGACTGTTAACAGCTCGATTTCAGAACCTAGGGATTAAATCATTAAACTTTGCAATTTTCTGTTACTGCTACTATTAGGGCTGTTCTTCCCAGCACAAATTAGGTCATAAAACTAATAGGAATCTTCCAGCTTTTCAACTGTTGCCATTATTCAAACCACTGTAGAATCATGTATTGTGTAGGAATAATCAGCTCACCCTGGGATACTCTACAGTCCAGAATTCCGTCCATGATAGAAAAAATCCCAACAAAATATTGATGTCTCCGTGGAGCTAAGAAAAGACTAAGTTAAAGTCAAGTGAGACGAAGGAAGACTGGCATGAGGGCAAACCAAGCAGTTCAGTTAGCAGTTCAATACTACAGTCCTGCTGCTTTTCCGTTCCCTCACGGACAGTACAAAGGAAAGGAAACTCATACTGCTTGAAGAGCTGGCAAGGCTTTCCTTCGTTGCCTGGATTACCTGCTACCACAGCAGTGAACCTAGCACTCATTTTTCTCTTGCACCAGAAGCACACTAATGCTCTTCTACCATCAGCTTCCCAAGAATCATACAGAATATACTCTTTTTCCACGTATCTTCTGCCCTTGATGCATACTTTATCATGGTTTCCTGTATAAGAACAAAGCCTTGTTAAGAAATGGTGCTAGTGTCACTTACTTTGATGCTATGGATACCATTCATCTTCCTGACATGCTGTTCGATGGTTTGTACGCAGGAATTGCATGTCATCCCCTCCACGCTGATGACTACGGACTTTGCCTCCATTGTGAAGTTCTACTCAAGTTGTCTTGTTGCTGTTGGCCAAAAACAATTAAGACATTTGTTATTTCACAGGGCTGGAAATCACAACAGGGATTCAGCTCATGATGTACACAGTCACACTTTAGTAGATTTCAAAAATCAGAGCAAAGTTGAAGAGGAAGGAGAAACATAGATGTTTCTTCCTATGAATTTTCAAAAAAGGGAAAGTGCTCAGACATTTATTACTGGGTTTGTGTTACAAGAGACATAATGCATTCTCATGCAGCAAGCTGTGATTCACTGGTGTTATGAAATGAAACTACAGGAAGAAACAAGTGAGAAAGCCAGACACCAGCTCTCAGAGCAATAGAGAACAGCATCTAAGCCACAGCAGCACCGGCGATGCTCATGGTTTCCTGCATGCGTATCTTGCATTATTCTACGCTAGCAAAAACAAGTGATACTGAAGTTAGCCTAAGGAAGCAAACCAACCATTTTCCACATCTCATTCAGAAAAGTCATAACTTCTGCTTCTCTGAACATTATCATTACTAATTCTGCTCATAAAAACAAGCGCAGAAACAAGTGACTGAACCTGAATTAATTTGTAGACATAATGACCAACAGAAAGGACTTCTTTTGTCCAGTGCATAAACTGTTAAGTAAGAGAGGGGAAAAGAGGGCAAAAGAAATTATTTCCAGGTACTTTTTTTTAACCTTTTGAAAATTTGCATTATTTTTTCCAATGACAGAGAAGTTAGTGACCAGGAAAATGATCGCAAGCAACTGCTTCATGCTTGGCTGCAGTGGAAGCAACAGCAAACTTTGATGATTCACTGAACACCTGAAGTTAAGCATGTGCTTAACTTGTCATTAATTTTACCTTGGGGACTTACTTGGAAAACTAAATTACATTAAGCATTAACAATGCTTATTAAAATTAATTTTCTTGCTCCTTGCTGACATTTCAGAGCTGTTCTCTGTTACAGGAGGTCTCAAAGTTTCTGGCTCTGCTTTGACAGCCACATAAGAGCACAAGGCTAGTTCATGATAAAAACGGGTTTATATTCCTGATGCACAAAACTAAAAGCTGAAGGTTCATCAACATAACATAAAGACAGTATGGACTGCTGAATTAGGAAAGTTTCCAAGAGGTGAACCTCTTCCACTGACACGTGGAGAGGCTGAGCAGCGCTCCCAGATACTTGAGTCCAATCAGGCCCTTGAACAACCTGCGATACCTGACTTTCCCGAAAGGCATCACGTGCTTACTCAGGATGTACCACAGAGCACGAATCCTTCATCTTCCCATCCCAGCCAGGGGTGAAGTTCGGAAGCTCAGGGGCTGCCAGTCCAACTCAAGGCTGCTGGCGGCTGCAGGGTGAGCATCAAAAGCCGCGTCCTGCTCTCATCCCATGTCTGGATGTAGATGTGGGTGCACACAGCATCAAACTGTCTCCTCTTTCTGTTCTCCAACTTTTAATTAAGAAATGCTACTGCATCTATATATATGCATCATTAGCAGTTGGTGGGGAAGGCAACAAAGATTTTTATTTGCTTTGTTGCAAGTTGCTAACAGTTTTTATACCTTTTTTTAAAAAGTCAGGCTGTTCTCTAAGAAGCAAGATGCTTCTGGATCTAAAGGTAGAAAACGAGGCATTTGTAAGGAGTGCTGCCTCTTCCTATCGGTTACATTACACTATTGGCATCAAACTATGAAACAACATGTTCAGCATCTCAGCTTGCTGTACAGCCCTTCTGAGATTTCTGAAGACCGAACTGGCTGGATTTCCCAAGCTCCTGACGCTTTAAAGAGATCTTGTTCTCAAAACATCATACAGGGTTAATACACAGTGAATGTAAATATACACACCACCTTTTTCCTTCCCTTACACAACAGTTTAAAAGCTAAAACATGCTTACGTCTCAGGCAGTGTTCTGCCTCCTTACATTCTATTTCATTTCTACCACTCTGACCTCCTTACAAGTGCTTCCTAGTAGAAAGACTTCTGCTGAAGCATTCTTGTCTTAATTTCCTCCTCCTGACCACAGTACACTAAGAAAAATTCATTACTAAGCAGCCTGAAAAGCATTAAGCCAATAAATTATGACTAGATGCACACAAGAGGTGTACAGACATTGCCAATCTAACCCTACTCTCCTTATGTGCCCTCACATTTTAGCAAATTCTCATGAAAATGGATACAGAAATCAAAAGACCTGCACAAGGCTGCACACCAACTTGTGTATACTTCAGTGACAGCTTGAACTTGGGACACTCGCTTCCTCACGCTTGCCATCCATTGCTATACGTTCATTTTCTCCCCCATTTTTATTTTATATATATAAAATAATGCATGTATATGCATTAGTTCAAAAAAGAACTGCACTGTACAAGGGACACTTAGGGTTCTGGAAGAATGCAGCTGAAACAATTAACAAATCTGAGACTTCTCTAATATCCAAGACACTTTCTAGGTGAAAGCATGTATTTTATAAGCTGACACTGAAGATCTCAATTATTACCACCAACTGCAAGGCAAGTGACTGTTTGCAATTCAAAGTTAGCATCTCACTAAAAGCACATGTCCATTGCAAGTTAGGGATCACGCCTTGTTTTAGAGAATAATAATCGTTTTACTCTTAACCATGCACTGCTCCATCTACAAACCACCTTCACCATCAATTAGTAAAGAATGTCATGATTTGAGGAGGCAAACAAATGGAAGCCCCCCACCCCCATTTAATCTAACAGCTATGTATTTAGAGTACCAGAAACCTAAAAGCTTCAATTCAGCTACTGCTGGTCTGGAATATGATATAAAGTGGCTCTTCATTGTTCAAAGAGCCTTGGCTTCGATCACACTCTGTAAAAGCTTTTTGTCTTCTCTACACTGTTTACTGCTTAGTCCCTTTAGGATCTCCTGTTTTCTATTCTCCCTCATCACTTACACCTGTATCTCACAGCACACGAGGCAGCAGTACTTCCTATGCAGATATTAACTCCATCCATGAAGCAGCAGAGCCCTAGAAATAACCTGGCCCTGCAGTAGCGGCACGGCAGGCTGCATGTGCACGAGCAAGCTCGGCCGCAGGACAGGAGCCATGCAAAGTGCCATTAAAACCATATTTAGCAATCAATGTTAGTCCATGGATGGTGTTTTTCAGGTGCAGTTTTAGGCTTAACACTCAGGTTGCTTGTGTTTGAAGCATTTCATTTCCTTGGAGGAAGTCAACTACTGTTTCTATTAAGTGAATGAAGCAACAGAGGTGTAATCCCTATTTCCAACAGCAATTTCTTGGTACAGAAAGCAAAAATCAAACAGTGATCAAGCCTGAGGTAAGAAACCCAGTTTCATCTCACTCATCCGTTTTTCTTTATGTGCTAACAGCAGCCTTTGTAAGTGAAATACCTGAAGCAAGATTAAAATTTAAGTCAATACCAACCTCACACTACCACAAAGGGTGGGGGGATGGGGAAGAGTAATGTGAAGAGGAAGCTACAACACTGGCAGAAAGGCAGACTCACTTTACCCCACAGAAAACCCCTTTAGTGCTCTGAGCCAACCCATGCATCACGGCCTGACAAAGGGCTGTGCACTGCAAGCACACTTTGTGCCCGTTGCAGGACCTGTAAGGACAAAGAACTGAGAACACACACGTTTCTGGCCAAGTGTAACTTCAGTTTTCACCAAAGGTTACTATATATAATTACCTTAGCTGCTGGAACTAAGTGGTCAAAATGGGGGCGGGGGGCGTGCGCGGAAATCACACAAACACCAGCAACAGAATCTGTCAGACTTCACCATATCCTTTGGATTTTATTTGATTTCTAAACAGCTCAGTCCTACTTTAGGGCTCACTTTCTTTATGGCAGCAAAAACATAAATTACATAATAGAATCACAAACTCTTCTGAGCTGGAAGGGACCAATAAGGCCCAACTCCTGGCTCCACAGAGGCCCAGCCAGGTCAGACCATGGCACTGAGCACACCATCCAGATGCTTCTTGCCCTCAGCGCAGCTCAGGGCTGTGACCCCTTCCCTGGGAAGACTGTGCCAGCACCTAACCCCCCTCTCAGCACAGAATCTCTTCCTGACACCCAGCCTAAACCTCCCCTGTTGCAGCTTCACGCTGTGCCCTTGGGTTCTGTCCCTGGTCCCCAAAGAGAGGAGAGAGATTGGCACTGCCTGTTCGCTCCCCCTCAGCCTCCTCCTCTCCACGCTGAACAAACGCAGGGACTTCAGCCTTTCCTCGTAAGCCTTCCCCTACAGACCCTTTCCCATCCTCAGTGCCTCCTCTGGACACTCTCCAATAGTTTTGTGTCCCCCTTGTTCTGTGGCACCCAAAACTGCCCCCAGGCCTTGAGGTGGTGCTGCCTCAGTGCAGTGCAGAGTGGGACAATCCCCTCTCTGGGCACGCTGCTGGCTCATGGGTAACCTGCTGTACACAAAGACCCCCAAATCCCTCTCAGCACAACTGGCCTCCAGTGTCTGATCCCCCAGGCTGTGTGTGCAGCCAGGGTTCCCCCTTCCTGGGGCACAATCTGGCACTTGCCTTGTTAAACTTCATGCTGTTGGTGACTGCCCAGCTCTCTGATCTGTCCAGGTCTCGCTGCAAGACTTTCCCACCCTCAGAGTCAACAGCTCCTCCCAATTTGATTCTGTTATACTTACTATATTAAATGCAGAGAAGGCACCTGTCCCTAAAAGACCCTGCAAAGCCCTATGACAAAGAGCAAAGGACAACATGGATGAAAAACGCCGTGTCATCTCATCCTTGGCCTTACAGAAGTGCTGGAGGACAGGTTACAGGAGATTGGGTACAATACATAAGAACGAGGTTTTATTACGTTCATGGGCAAACAGACATTTGAACGTATGACTAGAGATAGGAGGCTTAATTACTGAGGGAGAAACTGCACATCCATAAAAAGTATGTGACAGACAGCTACGTGACACTACGTGGGCTGTAATTCACGTTGCTCAAGTTTTCAGCATGTCTTGCTTGGTCAGCACGCTATGGAAATTGCTCTGAGGGACTTTATTTCCACACAGGCTGGGTAAAACAATAATACACACTGAAAACACTTCACTTCTAACAAGAGTCCAAGAATACCTGAAACAAATTCTGAGCAAATCCTTTTACTTGTTTGGTCCTTTCACTACCCCTTCAAGTCATGTTTTTGGAGAACGTGAATGTTCCCCTAAAAGAACCATACCGAACACCAGCAACAGAATACGATTCATAACCCCTTGTTGTGCGAGCATACTAAGACCAACTGGGGCTCCTCATTCTCAAGCTTAGCCTCAAAATACAAGGCAGAACAATGCGGAATGCATTGTACAAGTGAAAATAAGCAGATTAAACCGTACATGACATGCAATGCTAGCTTTTGCTTTCCTGGTTTGACCTGGGAAGAAAAAAAAAAAGCTTCAGGTCTTTTCTCCACAACGAAATACGCTGTCATTATTAATTGCTAATCAAACTGTGTTTGTGCTCACACACTGCATCATACTACATGCAATTAACTTCCCCGTTATTGAACTGTATGTAGAAGTTATCTGTTTTGTCTATTTCCATCCACAAAGAAAATACAATTTAACAAGTACTGAGGTACAGAAGTGCAATCTGTGGCGATGGCAGAAGACATTTTAAAGAGCTTTAATACTAATTATGTTCAATTCCCAGAACATTGATATAGAGAGGCAATAGTTAAGCTGAGTTTGCTCTTGCTCATTTTAGGGAGCTTTTACCCCAAAGCGTCGGAATGAACTACTTGCCCCTTTTTCAGAACACCGACCTTATGTTTTTAATGAAAACACGAGCAAAACGTACTTGTGCACAGCCGTCGCGGGCAGAACGCTAAGAGGATGCTCCAGCGCAGCGCAGATCTGAAGAGGACGCGGGAGAAGCGGCGCGGTGCCTCTTGCGTTCCGCCTCGCTCCGCGGGCCGCCAATGGGGCCAGGGGCCCGTTCTCCGGTCCGGCCGTGAGTGCGCACTCAACTGCCTGCCCAGGGCAACGCGGTGTCCAGCAGGATGTCGCGGACAAGCACAGCCCGGCGGGCTCCCGCTGCTCCCGCCCGCCTCCACCGACCCCGGCCGCGGCCCGGCGGCGCCCCGGGAGCGCGAGTCTGAGCCCCTGCCACCGGCGCCCACCTGGCGCCGGGAAAACAAACCCGGCGCGGGGCGGGAGCGACTTGCGCAGGGCGAAGCGGCCGAGCAGGAAATCCCGTTTCGGCTCTAGCTCCCGGGTCGGTCTGTTCCCGAAAGGCCGGGTCACCCCCCGGCGCGGTTCGTCTTCCAGCCGGGACACGTACACAACCCGCGGCCCTCAGAAGCGACGGACCTCCCCAGGGGGCTACCCAGAGGTGCCGGAAGACCCACAGACCAAACGAAGCTGCCGTTTTCGGCCTCGGACCCTCCCTCGGCCGAGGGGCACTGAGGGACGGCCCGTTCCAGCCCCGCGCGTCAGACAGGAGCGCGGCGGGACTTCCCCCCCACTCCCGGGGGGGACACGTAGCGCAGCCCGGCGCCGCGTCCCGCCGCAGCCGCTTTCGTGCTTCCTGCGAGACGCGCCAGACAAACCAACCCACTTACCGCCCGCTAGCCCGGAACGCCACGAGAGCAGCTCCGCCGGTGCTGGGCAGCAGCAGCTGGGGAAGCAGCAGCTGGGGCGGCCCCGAAGGAATCACATACCGATCCCGTCTACTCCGCGATCGAGGGGTAAGAGGGACGTGGGTGCACCCCTCCCTCCCCCGCCGGTGGAAAGGCCAAGTCCCAGGCCGCGCCACGGTGGAGCGGAACGGTCCCACACTCACTCACCCGAGGACTTGGGGCGCAGACGGCCTCTCCAGCCCGGGTCGCGCCTGGCACTTTGCCCTGCGTGAGGGCTCCGCCCCGCCGGGCGCGCTCTGTCATGTGACCAGGAGGCGTCCGTCCCGCTTCACGTGACGTACTCGGGTGGGACACGTGACGCAGAGGGACGCGCTCGCGCGTCCCGCCGAACCGGGCAGCCAGCCGGGCTGGGTAGTCGCTGCGGGCGTCTCGATGCAGCCCCGAGCGGCGCCCGGCGGGGGGGACGGCGCCGCCCGTCGAGTGGGCGCTCTCACTGTAGCCTCGGGAAAAGCAGCAGGCGGCGGTAATGCGGCCGCGCCGTACAGCGAGGCTGTATCGCTCAGGGGCGCTCGGCGCTTCTCAGGCTTCCAGCTGCGTTCGCCCCTCACCCATTTCCTAATGGCTTCCGCTGACACGGAACTCGGGAGCAAAGCGGCGTTCCCGCCCGCCGCAGCGAAGGCGGTGCTGGCGCAGCCCCCACTTCCAGGGGACATCGCTGACTCGGCCCAGCTTCAGCTCTGCGCAACCATCCCCGGGGCTCAGAGGGAAGCAACTTGCTTGCAGAGGGATTCAGGACGTAAAAGCACCTCTCTGGGAAAAAACAAACACGGGGTGTCTCCAGAAAACACCCGCCTCATCGTTAGAAGTGCAGCACTAGCCAGAGGTGAAGTGGTGAGAGGGTAGTTTATTCCCTACTTTCTGGCTAAACGGACACCTATATGATGCGTTGAGTTTCTCCATCACCCACGAGTGCAGGAACAGCCACAACTACCTAAAATATGATTTCATTATTCATGGATTCTACACTATTCCTTACGCTTCAGCAGACGCTGAGCACCAAGGAAACTCAGAAGAGCCAGAGACATTTCTACATATGTTTATTAGACCAGGAATGCCACTGAACAAATGGCAATCAGGGAACAAATGCCATTACATGATGACTTTTTCAGGGAAAGCTTAGACCAGTTCATTACAAGTAGAGGCCGTTTACTCTCTCCATTCCTTTGGAGTAACCCTGCCAACAGGCGACAAGCCCCACTCAATTCCAACCTGTGTAAACACCTGCAGGAGAATAAACACCAAGATCATTAATGCTGAAATCAGAGCAACCATCTGATAGAGGCCTGTTTCTCTCATTTTCAGTTTAGATTTTTTTAGAACGTGACATCTCATTCATCTTCTAATAAAGCAAGCAGAACACATTTATACTGAGTAATATTTAAATACTTAAGTTTTCAATTTCAAAACACCTACTTCTGGAACTAAGAATGTGGAATGCATAACCCATTGCCATATGGTTATTTCAATTGATACATTTTTCTGCTAAAAGCTATGCCTGTACAGCTTAGAAATCCCACATTAAATAGAGAACACTTGGGTTTCTACATTTTAAAGTCAAGCCACAGAGCAGCACAGAAATATGTGTAACAATTGAAAATATGAACTAACACAGCTATCGTTACTATTTGCTTACATAAGAAGCTCCTAAATTCTGACCATGTACGTTATTTCAAGCAAGAAGGTCCTTCTGAAGCTTAATAGCTTGAAAGTTTACAGCTACAGTCAAAACAGAGTGGTGAGAAAAAGGATGACTTACATATCCCCAGATAGTAGAAAAAACTACGGCTCCACCAAGGAGTACCAGGTTTCCATATTTATCATGGAAGTCAGGCTCGTATTTGCGATGAGCTTGTCTTACTGTCGTATGCCGAATGCCACGAGCTAGTGCATGTCAGAAGAGAATCAGAAGTACAGAAATCAACTAACAGAGAAGTGTAAGCATAAAAGATTTGAAGAAAACCTGAAAAAAATTACTATTTTGTACTTAGAGCTCTGGAATGATTCCAAAGCATAGGATATACAAAAAGCCTTGCATTTTGTTTTAGCTTCCCTGATTTCTCTCCAGAAAGTTACTCCTGAAGTCTGATTCTAGTAAGCAAAATCCTCCAAGTTGTCTTTTTCATCAATACGTTTTCTTCAGGCCTTCAGTGTGGTAGCTCAGGTACGCTCTTAAGCATTACTATACTACTTATGTTTCAGATTTCTCTATGTAAATATTGTTCATATGTGTACCAAATATAAGCATTTTCAGGATGAAGCTCACCACCATCAGATTAAGGGGTTGAAGACAGAGGGTATGGGTAACACCTTTCTCATTCTTTCAAGATTTCTGAAGGGAGAGAGGCAGAGACAGAAATGGAAAAATCTGTAGGCCTTTGTGTGAGGTAAACAGAGAATGAAATACAGGAGGGTATCTTCAGATGACAGAGTCTATGATGTACATTATAAATGTATGCTATAAAAGGCGGTCATGCTTATTAAGGAGGTCAGAGTGAAGAATCAAACCACCAGCTTCAGAACAGAGAGACTGTTCAGCAGTTGTGTACAAAGCATTGGATGAGGCAGTGAACCCAGCCAGAAGACAGCTATTACTAAACTTTTAATTTCAGGTCAATGGCTTGCATTCACCCAAACACAACTCGACAAGATGACAGCAATACTGATAATGCTACAGTGTCTCCGGTGCGCTCTGTGAGGCTACCCAAAACTGAGAGAAACACGGCTAAGCACGCTTATTTCAGGCATTTGCACATTGAGCTAAGTGCACCATGAGCCTGATGCAGGTTTGCAAGGAGGTACTAGGGACAGTTTTTTTTACAGAGAGAGTGGTGAGGGGCTGGAACAGGCTGCCCAGAGAGGGGGTGGGTGCCCCATCCCTGGAGGTGTTCAAGGCCAGGTTGGATGGGGCCCTGGGCAACCTTGTGTAGCTCCAGGCCTGGACGTTGGTGGCCCTGCCTATGGCAGGGGGTTTGAACTCTGTGATCCTTGGGGTCCCTTCCAACCCAAACCAGTCTGTGATTCTATGAACTTCACCCTTGAGTTAAGGGCCAGTCATCGATCTCACTTTGTCACCTCAGGCTACAAAGCCTGGACGTGCCTCCAGTTATTTATCAAGGTGGAAAGGAACTCAAGGTCAGCTCAAGTAAAAGCCGCTACGAGGTAAAAGAGGAAGGGAAAACAAAAAAACAAAAAAAAAAAAAAAACAACACACACAAAAGCACAACGGAAACCACANACAACCACCCGCAGCCCCTCAGCTTCCCTCACGACCCTGCCCGGGAACGAAAGGAGCCGAGGGATGAGCAGGGACAGCCCCCACCGGGAAGGCAAGCAACCGGGGGAGACCCCAGAGGAAACCGCCTGCTCCCGAAAAACACCCCTCCCGCATCCGTGCTCCCGAGAGCCCCCTCCCTGCTTACCGGTGAGCCCCAGCGCAGCCTTAGCCACAGGGAACATGCTAGCAAGCGGAGATCAGCCCTACCCTTGCCGAGAAGTGAAGAACAAAATGGTCGCGCCGGAAGTTGCCACCGAGCGGAGCCCTGTGGGTAATGCAGCCGCGCAGGGGCGGGGAGAGGTACCTGCGACTGCGGGGGAGTGAAAGCGGGGGACTGCGTGGTAGGAGCGAGTGGGGGAGAGGAGGCTGCCTTCCAACTCGCGGGTTCAAGGAGCGATGTCCGTGAAGGGCCAGTCACAACGGGGCGAAGAGGAGCGGCCATGAGGAAAGCGCTAACAACCTCCCGGCGGCGCTTCTAATCGCAGTGTCAGGATGGCCGAGTGGTCTAAGGCGCCAGACTCAAGGCGTTCCGCGCCTTCCCGTGGCGGGTTGGGTATTCTGGTCTCCGTATGGAGGCGTGGGTTCGAATCCCACTTCTGACACCACTTTTTTTCCTCCCCATTTTTTCCCCTTCGCTCGCCCTATGCGAATTCCCTCCGACGAACGCAGAGATTTTACTGTGAAGGGTAACGGCAGTAGGGCTCGCGACGCCAGACGCGATTACCCCCGCGTACGCGTCCCCGAATAAGGGGGAGCCGCAGCACAAGCACAGCACGCTTTGCTGGGGCGATCCCCTGAGCCCGGAGCCCCCACGCTGAGGCTTCCCCCAAGGCGTTTACAATTCTAAGTCTGTTTTAACACACGATCCAGCAATACACGGGCGCGTATCAAGCCAAGCAAGGCACGCCTTTGGCGAGCTACCGGTTAAGTTGCGCAGAGCTATACTTCGGAGTCCTCCGCCGTTTCTTGGAGCTGCCGGGCGTGAAGCCCGGCTTCCCCCGCCTTCTCCCCGGGACCCCAGTGCGCGGCAACTATGCAGCCGTTTGCAACATTTAAAGAGCCGCAGCGCTGAGGAAAGCGCGGGAGCGTTCTCCGAGCTGGAGGGGGCTGCCGCAGCGGCGGGGCAGCCGCGACGCCACCCCAAAAGCGGTCACCGAGACCAGACGGGCCTACGTGGCTAGTGTCCCGTGTCCCCCGAGGGTCCCGTCCCGCCTCAGCGCGGCACGGCCCGCCCTCCCTCAGCGCTCCGCCAATCGGGCGACTCCAGCTTGCCTCGCTCCTATGGGCTAGCGGCACCCCGTGCAGGGGACGGGTTCAGCGAATCAAAAGCTGGCGGCGAGCCGCGGGTAGGCGCCGCCGCCAATAGGAAGTGCTCGGGCAGGGCCGCGCAACCGGTGGGTCGGAGCCCACCAATGGGCGCGAAGCAGCAGATCGAAGCGGACATGGCGGCGCTGCCGGTGTTGGTGCTGCTGCTGCTGGCGGCCTGGGGCGGGCCGCACGCCGCGGGGCAGAAGCGGAAGGAGGTGAGGTGTCGTCGGGTACTGCCACCCGCGGCCGCCGCCCTGGCCGGAGCGGGGACCGGGTCGTCCGCGGTGGGATCCTGCGGGATCCGGCCTGCGCTGAGGCCGTGCAGCTCCGCGGAGGCTGGGCTGGGGCAGGGCGCTGGGCCACACCTCGGGTTGCCAGCTTCTCCGCGCGGCCCGGCCGGGGCCAGAGGGAGCTTTGCCGAGGCTCCCGCAGCGCTGTTGTTCTCGGGTGTGTTAGTTTCTAGTTCTGCGCTCGCAGCAGGCGCTGGCGGAGCGCTGCCCAGCCGCGGGGGTGTGGAGGAGGCGGGGGGTGGCCTGACGGACCGCGACTGTCATCGGAGTGCTACCGGCTGCCGCACGCGTGACAATTGGGGAGTAAGAGGCTCCCTCGGGGTACACCTGTGGCAGCTGTGAGATGGAGAGGAGTAGCTTGCAGTTTATCCTCAAGTGTTTGGGAAATCCTAGAACAGTTTTGTTTGGAAAAGACCTTTGAGATCATGGAGTCCAGCCATCTGTACAGCCTTGCTAGGTCCAACACCAGACCGTGTCACCAAGTACAGCATCTGCTCTTTTAACGCCGCCCCCCCCCCGCCCCGCCAGGGATAGTGACTCCATCACCTCTCTGGGCAGCCTGGTCCAGTGCCTGACAGCCCTTTCAGTACAGAAGTGTTTGCCAATATCCAACGTAAACTTTGCCTGACACCTCTGCAGGCTATTTCCCCTTGCTCTGTCACTAGCTACCAGGGAGAAGATCCTGACCCCACCTCACTACAGCCACCCGTTAGGTAGTTGTAGAGAGCAGTGAGGTCTTCCCTCAGTCTCCTCCAGACTAAATAATCCCAGCTCCCTCAGCTGCTCCTCATAGGACTTGTCTTCTAAACTCTTCACCAGCTTTGTAGCCCTTCTCTGGACATGCTCAAGCATCTCAGTGCCCTTCTTGTAGGGAGGGAATAGGTATTAATAAGGACTGGGGAAGTAATTTATGACAAATGTAACATTTCGGGGGGGTTATCACTGCTTCTTTGTGTAGTAGGTAGAATTGCTTGGCTCATTTTTAAAGAAGAGCTTAGTTTTGAGCACCCCTGAGTTCTCCAAATACATACTGAAGCAATTTTTTTTTCCAGCAATGCTGAAAATTAGATGTTGAGCTTGTTTTTATAGCACTTCCATCTCTCAATTCTGTTTCTACCAAGATTTGAAACCCAAATGTGATGCTCAGTATTGAATAAATAAATGTGATTTGGGGCAGTTCGGACATCTGAGGGGAATCTTGCAATTAGCAATGTGAGAAACCACCAGGAACTGTTACTCTTCACCAGCAGGTGTAATGCTAAGTGCTCACAGGTGAAGTACTTAAAGTGTATTACTCAGTGGTTAAAGTAAGTGAATAATAACAATGTGACTGTGGAAAGGATCTGTGGATGCCTTCAAGGATGTTAATGAAGCATTGCAGCAGGTGGTCAGTGTTTTGACAAAAATACAGTGCAGCTATTTGTTATGTCAGAGCCAGAAACCTTCAAGAGTGTATGGTGAGGCAAAAAAAAACCCCAAAGAAACCCAACGGTGTTTTTCTGACTTCATTTTCAGATGGTGTTATCAGAGAAAGTGAACCAGCTGATGGAATGGGCCAGTAAAAGATCCGTTATCCGGATGAACGGCGACAAATTTCGACGCCTTGTGAAGGCACCACCCAGAAATTACTCGGTGATTGTGATGTTCACTGCTCTTCAGCCTCACAGACAGTGTGTTGTGTGCAAGTACGGGCTTCATTTAGTCCTAAATTAGACCTTTAAAGTCACCGTATGTTTTGTAGGAAGTGAATTTTAAGAGACTGGGATAAAACTTTGATGGGTGTGGGAGGAATGCACAGGGGCATGTTATATTAGGGCTCTCTCTGAAATTAAATGCGTGGGAATGTATGTGCAATATGTATGTGAGAAAACAACATAGCCCTTAATTAATTATCTCCCTCCTAAAATAATTGCAGCTTTGCAGAAGCACTATTCACACCGATAGGCTTCTGGAGAAAACCAGGGTGAAAACTTGACTTTCCTGGCATGAGCTACTGTACAACTGTTTGTAGAATGACTGCAGAAGCAGGATAGACAGATCCTGCTGGCCGTGCAGTCTGAAAGTTGCTGTTTAAATTAATCTGTTGATTGGCACGTATTTATTTAGAGTTATAATATGCTGGATCCTTAACCACATTATGGCTATCAGGTGTTAATCCAGAGGTGGTGGAGGTCTGTAAAGATTATTTTTATATGTAGTTTTTTTGAAGTTGATTGCTTTCCCATCCTCTGACATAAAAAAGAGGGCATGCTTACACTCACTTTTGTGCTCTGGGGACTGGGAAGCTGTGAGCTGCTGGGTTCCATGTCATGTTTCTGTTGGAAATCACCACTGATTATGTTTGTGGTCTCAAGATCTGTCCGTAATTTAACATTAAAAAATAACTTAGGAGTGTGTGGGATGACCCCATTAATGTAGTGGGTGGGTACAGCTCCCTCAGCTGATCTATAGCTTGTTTTCTGGACAGACGTGTGATACAGCGTCTCACTTGGTGTGTTTTCCAGGCAAGCTGATGAGGAATACCAGATTCTGGCAAACTCCTGGCGATACTCCAGTGCATTTACCAATAAGATTTTTTTTGCTATGGTAGATTTTGATGAAGGCTCAGATGTATTTCAGATGGTAATGTCTGTCTTTTTCTTTTCTAATGTTTTGCTTTTAAACTTGGGTTTTGGAGACTGAAGGCAAGAAGGTGAAGATTTATACAAAGTTGAGTGTTACAGTGAATAAATAGTTGAAAAGTTAAAAGCTGCCACTCTCAGAAGAGATGAGGAGCAAAGCAGAGGGCAGTGGCTTGTTGGCAGTAACATTAACTGAACTGGACGAGGCAAAGGAGTGAACTGGCTTCTCTGACACTACTTTTCTGAGTTTTTCCTCCTGTAATAACTTAGGATGTAGTTCTTAACAGAGTTATTTTATGGTACATGGAGGGGCAGGATAGAAAGCACCAACGTCGCTAGGAGCAGCTATTGTCATTTGTAGATTACTGGGAATGACAGAGAGGAGGCTTTCAGTAGGGGTGATCTTCATTGTTTTGCTTTTCTATTAACATTGTGTAACCAGGTATTTTTTTAATGTAAAAGAACATCATGTGTACACTTGCAATTATACATCATGCTCATAGTTACAGTTTTTAAAACACTAACATTTTTTTAGAGAGATACTAATCTCTATTTAAAAGCTACACAATTTAGACTGCTATTTTATTAAATGGAAGCCTTTGGACTGGACATGTGGAAAGGCATATCTTTTATTATTCTTGTTAAATTTTCCCATAATGTTATATCAAAAACTCATCCATCAAGCTATGGCCTTTATAGGTAATTGTATATATTCCTATTTTGCAGATTTCTCTCCCAAAAGTAGTATTCAGAGAGGAAACTGATTCAAGAAAACTGAAATGATTTGGGAAAAACTGTTAGGAAAAGATAGAGTTCTATTTTGTGAACAACTAATTATCTATTATAATCTCCTCTTAACTGTTCTGAATCTTTTGAATCAGTAGCTATAGATCTGAGTACTAACAAAGAATTTCTAGTCACTACAGAAAGCATGCTCAGTTTTGGGGATTCTTGGGTGGGGTGTTTGGGATTTTTTTTTTGGGTGGGGTGTGGTGGTGATTTTTTTTAGACTTCCATACTGGGAAGTAACAAGTCTTTTCTGAGACATCCAGCACAGCCAGTGACAGAGCTAGAAAAATTTTGCTCCTCAATACCAAAAGGAGAAAACAGTATGGAGCATAAAGGGGAAATTGCAGGAACATACTGATGGCTTTTATGAAATACAAGCAACTGTGTATGTGTTTACTTTTTCTGAAGTCATTGTCAATGAAATACATCTATTGAGTATTCTGATAGATTTGGAGATAATGTTGTAAGATACAAATAGATTAGAATCCTGTTACTAAACAGACCTTTCATGGTGCTGAATCTTCTGTGACTCTTCCAAACGCAGCTAAACATGAATTCTGCTCCAACCTTCATTAACTTCCCTGCGAAGGGGAAGCCGAAGCGGGGGGACACGTACGAGCTCCAGGTCCGTGGCTTTGCAGCTGAGCAGCTTGCTCGTTGGGTGGCTGACAGAACTGATGTCAGTGTAAGTATGTACACACCTTACCTGTCCTCACCTCTGCAGCTCACCCTTATTAAGTGATTCCAGCTCTGACAGGAGTCTCAGTTGTGTTCCATGGCTAACGATCTACTCTCAGATACCTTCAGTAGTTCTTGTCTACTAAATCTAAATCGGGCATATGTTGTTATATGAGGGAGCTGGGCTGGTTCAGCCTGGAGAAGAGAAGGCTGCAGGGGGGACCTCATTGCAGCCTTCCAGTATCTGAAGGGAGCAGAGAAACAGGAGGGGAATCGGCTTGTTCAAAGGGTAGATAATGGCAGGACAAGGGGATGGAGTGAAGCTGAAGGAGGGAAGGGTTAGATGAGATATTAGGGGGAAGTTCTTTACAGAGAGATTGGTGAGGGGCTGGAACAGGCTGCCCAGAGAGGTGGTTGATGCCCCGTCCCTGGGGGTGTTCAAGGCTGGGGTGAATGGGGCCCTGGGCAACCTTGTGGAGCTCCAGGCCTGGAGGTTGGTGGCCCTGCCTGTGGCATGGGGTTGGAGCTCTATGATCCTTGGGGTCCCTTCCAATCCAGACCATTCTGTGATTCCATATGACTCTGTTTTTCAAGTTTCCTTGCATTCTGTGTTCTAAGTTTTTGTGTAGTTCTGTATTTGGTAAGGTGAGAAAACTCACATTCTTCCTTCCTCCCTCTTCTGTTCCTCTGGAAGAAAAGCAATCTTTAAATGATCGGGTAAAGGTATGTAAAAAATGACAGTAACAGGGAAACAAGCTTTGCTTCCTCAGTCAGACCTCTTATATAGAAAACCTTGGGGTATGAGTTGAGTATTTTTTTCCACTCAAACA
The DNA here is from genome assembly GCA_013400835.1 of Zapornia atra. Taxonomy (NCBI): domain Eukaryota; kingdom Metazoa; phylum Chordata; class Aves; order Gruiformes; family Rallidae; genus Zapornia; species Zapornia atra. The sequence goes on along the minus strand of VZTU01021957.1, from coordinate 112,011 downwards.
CACTGTGGGCTTTGTTAGCAAGAGTGCAAATATAATGTATAATTCCATTGAGGTAAATTAACTTATGTATCCTCTGTTTAGATTCGTGTGATAAGGCCACCAAACTATGCCGGACCGCTGATGTTAGGACTGCTGCTGGCTGTCATTGGAGGCCTGGTATATTTGCGTGGAAGCAACCTGGATTTTCTGTATAACAAAACTGGCTGGGCCTTTGCTGCTTTGGTGAGCAATTTTAACTGTTGTCTGCCCATTACCCTGAATTTTGTAGAGATTGAGCCAGGGGGCTGGAGGGCAAACCCTATGAGGAGCATCTGAGGGAGCTGGGGTTGTTCAGCCTGTAGAAGAGGAGGCTGAGGGGAGACCTTTTCCCCACCTCCACTGACCTGACAGGAGGGTGCATAGAGGTGGGCGATGGTCTCTTCAGCCAGGGGACAGGAGATGGGACAAGAGGAAATGGCCTCAAGCTGTGCCAGGGCAGGGTCAGCTCAGATGTGAGGGAAAAGTTCTTCCCTGAAAGAGTTGTGGGGCTGTGGCACAGACTGCCCAGGGAGGGGCTGAGTCACCTTCCCTGGATGTGTTTAAAAAAAGGGTAGATGAGGTACTTAGGGATATGGTTTAGCACAGGACAGGAATGGTTGGACTTGATCTTAAAGGTCTTTTCCAACCCTGTGATTCTGTTATTTAAAGATGCTTAAACTTGGTAGATGAAAATGAGATGCATTGAGTCTTAGGTTTTGGTAGTCTGACAGTATTACTTGATTTTAGTCTTGGAGCTCAATTAATGCTTTATTTGTATAAAAGGCATCTAAATAACTGGTATTGCAGTAGCAAGTTGAGGATTGCATTCCAATCAATCCATGTTTTAATAGGAAATGAAAATAAATTGGGTAAAAAATAAAAAAGTCCTTATTAAATAGTGTTTCTTTTTTCCTTTTCAGTGTTTTGTGTTAGCCATGACATCAGGCCAGATGTGGAACCACATCAGAGGTCCACCCTATGCTCATAAGAATCCTCATACAGGACAAGTGGTAAGTGTTTTCTTAGTTTCTGTTAGAAATTCTTATTTCCATAGAAGGCTGATACTAAAAAAGGCAAGACAGAATGCCAGTGCTATTCTTGGCTTCTTTCTTTGTCAGTCAGTGAGTCTAACCTCTGCTGCAGTGATCAAGACAAATTAGAGCTGTTGATTAGTTCAGAGAGAATCTGTCTTCTCTTAAGATATGCCTGTAAAAAGGGGGTTTTGTTTGGTGTGAAACAGAAGGAGTGTTAGAGCTCCAGTCAAGACTTAGATTTTCTTCCAATTAGCTTTATCCTTTTCTTGGCTCAAACAGAAGAAACTCTGTTTGCAAACTTGTGCTTTGCTGCTAAGAAATCACAAAATACTGATCTTAATCCAAACCAAAGTGCTCTGTTGTGTGGTACCAGCAGCCTTCAATGGAAAGTCATTCCTGCAGTCTTTTGTTCAGTGATGTATTAATTCTGTAAGAGCTCTTAATCAGATGAGAAATACTGAGTTAGTACCTAACAGCCCTTTCAGTTTCAGTTAGAAACTGCTCAACGTGCTTTCCATGCAGCAAAGCATTAGACAGCTGGCCTGTACTCTGCTCTAAACAGGATGTACAGGTTCCAGAGGGTTACCTTGGAGTTGAGTTTGGTTGTGTTAATACCTAGAGAGTTCAAGGTCTTTGTGTGGGGAACTTTGCTCTAGTAACCACAGAAAGCTAAGAAGGTTCTAAGGTAATGTTCTAGAACAAAGAGGGCAGCATAGAGAGTAACAGAAACTATTTGCTGATGAGCTATTTGAGAGGGTTCGTTTTTGCTTCAGGGTCTAAGGTAAGCATTACTCTCATCCTTCCAGTTGTCCCTCATCTCCCCAAAATGTAAAAGTGAAAAAAGTGTTACATTATGGAGGAAGCATAATGATAGTGCTCTGTCACTTAGCTTCTGAGAGTAGGTTAGTCTAAATTACCTGATCTCTTCCATTCCTCTGACTTCCTGTGTGTCTTTTAACCATTCCTGTTTGTTTTCATGTTTCCTTCTCAGCATTTACTTACCTGTGGTGTTTGCTTTCCTCCTTATACGTATATTGGATCTCTAGTGACGAAGAGACATGACAGTTCTAAATTGCTAACAGCAAAAGAAAGGGGTTTGTGTTTAGTCTTGCAGGCTAAACAGTCCCATTGCTGAGGCTGGCAATTTCATGTTTAATCTGCTCTCTCAGCTTGTACACCTATGTAATGACTTCATATAAAAACATCTTTCTTCAAGGGCTTTGAAGTAAATTAATGTTGAGTGACCTTAAGACATAAGAAACCTCATTCTTGGGAAAAATTGGTTGAATTATGCTGCTTTTTATGTAGTACAGAAACACTGTAAAAGTAGTCAGAATGTATTGAGAGTGTTGCATCCCTTCAGGTGCTTACACGTCATGTATTGGCTTTTCTGATGTACTCAGAAGGGAATTAGTTTGGTGCATTGTCCTCTCTGTGCTGGTCAGGTGGGTGAAGCCCTCTGTATTGTTTCATAAAAAATGGATGTAACATCCCCACCATGGTGATGCAGACCATTTCCATAAAGGATCCAGAAATGGTATTCTTTCACAAATTTCAAGTTTTCTGAACTGAGCCACCTTACTGAGTGGGAGTTCTCATATTTTAAATGTTTTCTTAAAAATGCTTCCCCTTGTTTCTTCTGTTCACATCATTCCTAACCTAAGCCTTTCTGAGACTGAAGAAAGCTTCAGTGATATTGGTAGTGATGTTCCTTTTCCTGGCATGCCATGAAAAAACCTTCAAATTCTTGGTTCTGGAGCAAAGTGAGTAGGGTTTGCACACAGATTGAAGAGACTGCTAAGCTGAGGAGCACCTTACGTAACCTAAGATTCTCAGCCAGGGAATGGACCAGATGTGGATCACAGTGGGTGCAGAAGGGCATAATTATGGTGCTTTTCCCTACTGAACAGGGCATCTGGGCCACAAAGGTTGTAGCTGCACTTGTGCTTCCTATAATCTAATTGGTACTTTGTGCTGATTGTGCATGTTAATGAAAGAAGGATTTTTTTGATGCTGATGCAGCTTCCCTCAAAAACCAAAGGCCAACAGATGAAATCGTTCATGCTCCAACTTCTGTCCTGTCTCCTGAAAGAGAAGTGCAAAACCCTGTTCTAAGCCCTGTAGCTGCTGTTAATGATGCCAAAGTTGACTCCAGTCTTTTCTGAATTCAGTTAACTCTTTGTCTCTTGCAGAGCTATATCCATGGAAGCAGCCAAGCCCAATTTGTGGCAGAAACACACATTGTTCTTCTGTTTAGTATCCTTCCTGCTGAGAAGCATGTGGTTGGTGACAATTTTTCTGTTAGCTTACACTGCTGCTTTTTCTAGGAGTACTTTGTCAGGGCTTGTAACTGTCACGTCATGCTGATGTGGAATCTTGTAGAGCCTTTCTGTGCTGACAACTGTGCTTGTCCTATATCAGGGATATTTAATTTGAATGGAAAATGTTTACTGCTTTTTCATCACTTTCTTCCTTGCTTAACAACTGAGCTGAGTGCACCATTAAGGATGTGGGTCTTTGTGGCATCATAAGATTCTTCAGGATAGCCCTGTTCCTCTGTGCATGTCTCTTACCTTTTCAGTCTCAGTTCTTGCTTTGGTGTAGAATTCCTTCTTCTGGTACTGGTCTCTCTTACTCCTTGTTTACCTTCTTTACTTCTAATCTTACCGCTCGTCCATGCTAATGATTCAGGGTTTTCTTCATGCCAATATTGCTACATCAGGAAAGGCAAGTGGAAACTTGCAGGTTGAGAGCTTTTGCCTTTCACATTTGTATAAAAAATGTTTCTTTAGGTCAAGAGTGCTCTAAAATTCAATGCAGTACTCTAAAACTCAATGTCCTTTTCTTCTGTTCCCACATGTATGTTTTTAATCTGTCATCTGTCTCTCTGATCATCTCTGATTCAAGCTTTTCTTTCTTTTCCCATCACCTGTGTCAGCATGTACATTCTTTTATTCAGGGCTTTTTATTTTATTCAGTACTATCTTTTTTTTCTTGCAGCTTCACAGTCCCAAGTTGTTTACATTTTATAGTACCCAGGTATTCAGAATAGCAGGTTTACTACAGGCACATCACTTCAAAGTACCTGTCACCTTTACTGCTTGACAGTGATTAATAAGACTTTTCTATTGCAACAGCGATGTTCTTTACCAGTGACTTCTAATTTCTTTTTCCTTTTCTCTTGTCTTATCTAAAATCCCAATTTCAGCAAGTGATGTATTGTTTTTTTGGTGATAATATAAAAAGCAACTGATGTTTAAATATGCTGGTGTTAAAAGAACTTTTTTCATTATAAAAACATTTTCTTTTGACTTAAAATACCCATTTGGAGGGGGACTTCTGATCTTTTTGTAACTATTACTGTTCTTCTGATGCATTCAGTCAAAGTCAACCTAGAAGCATTTTGTTGGTAGCTTTTTGTGTTACTGCTGTCCATCTCATTACGAACCCAGTTTGCTGGAGGCAGCTTTAAGATGGCAGAAGTTGGCAAAGTTCCCCTAGGTTGAAGTCACTTCTTTTTATTTTTGCATGCTGGAGGTAGACCCCATCTGAAATGGAAAGATTTCTTAATGGTCCTGGTGCAGTCACTGACTGGTATTTCTCATTTTAGGAAGAGGATTGGGACTGAACATCTATAGTGAAATGGAATTAAGTCTTTAGGAAGTCTGTTGTCTTTTCCACTACATCCACTATTTTGCCTTGTTAGGCTTCATGCTTTGCAAGTGTTGAATTTTTGAAGTGTCTATGCTTCCTGAACTCTACAAGCTTTAATACATTTTTTTTTAAAATCAAGTAGAAAAGACTGAAATATTGCTACTTGAAAGGTATCCTGTGATTAAATATTACATGCATTTTACTTGCTCTTTTAACTGAGTAAAATGCAGAAGTTACATTCCTTTTGGGATTTTCCAGTGGCATGGAATGCTAGTAGGAATGGACCAAGCTCTCTGGGAAGGAACCCTGTTTCATTGCCATCTGAGATAATAAATTGTATGTTTAACTCTGTGCCAAGATCTTCTGTACCTTCCAGTTTAAAATATAAACTGTATATTTATTCTCTCTGACACTATGAATGCTGTTCTGTTGCTTACCCCCTGCCCCCAATAGTTCCTGGGAAGTCTTTAATTTTTCCAGTGAGTTTTAATGCCCCAGCTGAAGCTACAAGATTAGGAATGAGTATATTGTATTGAGTCTATTGCATTTTGTTGATTTAGCCTTAAACAGCGTCCATAGATGGTGGTGTTACTTTAGGAATGGTACTTCTCCACGAAGCTGCTACGTCTGATATGGATGTGGGGAAAAGAAAAAGTAAGTACTAATACTTCTGTGTTAAAGAGAAGGAATATGCAGTGGAGATTTTTTGATACTGTTTAATATAAATGTTTTTGCACTGTGGATTTTTGTGTGCTTCCTGTCTCTGAGCAGAACTGAATTGTTCAGGGTCTTTTGGCAGCATTTGGAGCTGCTTAGCAATCTGCAAGATAAACTCAAAGCCCTTGTGGGGAGATGGGGAGATACAGTGATGCTTTGCAGCATTTTGCTAGTAAGGGAAAGAGGAGGCTTATTTTTCTCTTAAAGCAGTGGTAGAAAGTTGATTTACAGTAGGAATTTGAAAGAAAAAGCATCATATAATGCTTTGGGTTGGAAGGGACTTCAAAGTTCATCTAGTTCCAACCACCTGCCATGGGCAGGGACACCTTCACTAGGCCAGGTTGCGCAAAGGCCCCATCCCACCTGGCTTTAAATGCCTCCAGGGATCCAGGGGCTTCCACAGCCTCTCTGGGCATGCTGTGCCAGGGCCTCACTCCCACAGAGTAAAGAATTTCTTCCTTATGTCCAACCTCACCCTGCCATCGTTCAGCTTGAAGCCAGTGCCCCGTGTCCTGTCCCTGCACTCCCTGGTGACCAGTCCCATTATGGATTGGTAGGCTGGCTTTAGGTCTCCCTGGAGCCTTCTCTTCTCTGGGCTGAACAAGCCCAACTCTCACAGCCTGGCTTCACAGGAGAGGTGTTAATCTAGTTCTCAGTGACTGGCCAGTCTGTAAATGTCACAGAATGCTGTCAGAAACCCCAGTCAGGGGTGTGTTTTTGCTGCCTTGTTACCAGAATCTTACCCTGCTTCTCTTCCAGTTATGTGTATTGCTGGCATTGGCTTGGTGGTGGTGTTCTTCAGCTGGCTGCTGTCTGTCTTCAAGTCGAAATACCATGGTTACCCATACAGGTATGTTGTGTGCTCATGAGTGAATCTCTTCTGCTGGCTGGTTGTACTAATGTGACTGGAGAAATGGGCAAAGGGCCTGTTTTCTGAAATGGGTTTTGGTTGGAATTGCTCTTTGGAAAAATGCTCCACTTGCTGCTCAGAGTAGCAGATTGGTACATATACTCACCAGAAATAATGGGTTTTGCTGGATATCGTGATTTCTTTCTTTTTCAGTCTGGACAAAGGAGAGATTGTGGTATTCGCCTCTTCATGTCACTTCATATTATAAAATATTTCTAATTTCATAGTGATTCGTGATACCTCAACATATTTATTCTGAAAACAGGTGTGTCTTTTTTAACAAGGATGGCTGATGCTTTAAAGCTGCATGCTTTTTGGGATTGCATCTGTAAGCAGTCTTAATTGACTGCTTTTTTTATCTATATATAATGTATTTAAATATATATAGACTGCTTTTTTAAATATATATATAAAAATAGAATCATAGAATGCTTTGGGTTGTAAGGGACCTCAAAGATCATGTAATTCCACTCCACCTCTTCCATGGGCAGGGACACCCTGCACTAGATCAGGGTGTGTGTGTGTATATATATACGATTGGTATAGGTATCTTGTGTGATTTTACTAAGTTGTTTCCATTTTGAAGGAATAAATGCATGTTGAAGGACTAGCATCTAACCATTTCAGTTTCTGCAGAGAGTTTAATTTGTCTGGAATGCTAATCCCATAAGCAAATATTATTCCCTTTCTATGAAAAGTCAGTTCTTATTTTAAAATATCTCACTAATAAAATTTGTTATTTCATAAAGAAAAACTTTTTGTTGCAGGTAAGACATGGTTGTCTTGGATTTTGAGTTACCAGAAGCCTCACTTTTAAGTGACTTCTGCTTACATTGTAGTTGCATCATGCCCTGCTTCTCACTCTGGTTTTTTTCCTCAGCATATAGGAAAGATAAGCAGAATGTTGCACACTCCTGTTTCTTAAGAAATTGATGAGAATGTTTGTTATTTTGTTCTTGCAGTTTCCTGATGAGCTAAAGGATTCTGGAATGGGTAACATCAGCAAGGTGGTGACTCTGAAATTGCGTGTAATGGAACGGAACTCGATCGGTGTGGTTCGTGCTACCTCTCTTTACACTGAATGAGATAGTTAAACACTGAACCAAAGAGGACGTGCAGTGCCTTAAATATAACAAGCAGTTTGCTCTGAAGGATGCAGAGTATTAACATGCAATCTTTTTCATAAGCTTTACATCTTAAATGGTTCTACTTCTAGTGAAATTCAGAACTTAATGCTTAGAATGTTTCTGTAGACTAACTAGAAACCATACTTTAAATTCAATTGCATAATCTGTTTTCTGCTTCTTTTCTTCTCAAATATTTAAAACTTTATTTCCTGTTTGCGCATAGCAGGTGACAATAGCTCCTCTGTCATGCCTTTTCATGATTGAGAAAACATCCTTGTGTACCTGGAAATCCTTTCCCTCAATCTGTGACCCTCGGAGCATACTCCGTATTCTAGGGTGGAATGTGCATATCCCAGAGCTGTGTCTCATTTTTGAGAAGAGTAGTCAAGTGCTGTGTGATGCAAGAGGTCGTTTCACAGACGAAGGGAGAACTTTCAATGGGTAGAACTGAGTGATTCATTCAATTATTCATTAAAAACGTTTGTTACCAAATGCTGAACCTGCAGCATTTGAGTTGCAAATGTTGGTTCAGAAACAAAAAAAGAATATTATACTGACAAACACTCTCAGAACTACTAAGGTAACCAGCTATCTGTAGCATGAATTAAAGGTTGCTGACTGACTTCCAAGGTACTGCTCAGAGCTCTGGCAAACCAACAGGTATCAGAGTTTTGGTCACTATCTAATTTCTTGCATTCTCTGCTTGTTTTCTTCAAGTTTTTATCTGCGGGGAGGATATGGGAAAGAGCAAAGAGATCTAATCCCAGCATAAAGATTGTTACCCAGTAAAGATTTGTTAGCCTTACAGCTGAATGCATGTGCTTGTTGCTCTCTCCTTTTTGTTCTTTCATCTCACAAAGACACTTTGCCTTAAGGATTCTTGGGTGGAAGATGCCGTGTCTCAGGCAGTCGTGTAGTTCAGCACCTGTACTACAGGAAACCTTTGCAGCCTGACTCAGTAACTGGTGGGCTGTGCTGGCCCCAGAGATTACTAGTCAGAGGAAAATACAATGAGACTTTTGTCTCCTGCTTCTGCCTCTCCCTGTCTCAAGGGGCTACAGAATTTGAATGCTTTAGATTGAATCTCAGAAAGGACTGTAACATTCAAAATAGAATGTTATTCTAGCAGTTTTTGCTAATTTAACACACATCTCAAGTGCCTTAACTTCGCTAATTTACTTGTTTGATGTTTCAACTTTTTGAGATGCGTTTTTCTATGCCATACAGAATGACAAGCCTTAGTGGAATGGAGAAATTGTGTGCCTGAATGGATTTTTTTGGATGAGTTTCAATAAAAATTTTTAGTCTAATTCATGCTCCTGTGTCTTTTGAACTTTTCTGCTAAACCAAAGCTTTTTCTTCCACTATTCCTTCAATGTGTTAATAAAAGTGTATCTATATAGTAAGTAACCTGAGTATAGCTGAGTATACTGGATTAGTAGCATATATGTATTTATGGTGGAAACCACAGCCCCAAAACATCCCTACTAGAGATCTTTTCTCAGTCAACCAATAGCATAAAGATGGCATGGTTTTTACTTGTCTTTGACAGCTGTCCTGAGGTGAAAATCTTGGCTTCCTGGAGCCCTAGGCAGATCCACTAACAACGTTTCTGGAGGTGGAACAAAGTTAGCACTATAGATTTACCTGGAAGAACTCTGGACTGTTGTACCAGTTGCTTATTTTCCTGCCCTGTTGGTACAGTGCTTCCAACACACATTTAGATTGGTTGTACTTAAGTCAGTAGCAGCGTGGGTGAAGGTGGCTTACAGACTCACTCTAAAGAAGCAAGGTTGTATCTTAAACTCTCAGACTCGTTTCTAATTTTTCTGACATGGTGTGTATTTTACTCTCTCTAAGACACATCTAATCATGCATTGCCTAATTTTAAACAGTTGCATCTCATGCTGCTGGGTGGTGGTGACACGTTGGCCTTCTGATGTATTTCCTTATCTACAGAATTTTTGGTTTGTAAAGAGTTGTTGAGAACTTGGAAAGAGAGGAAAATCCCATGCTGAAAATAATGCTTACTCTTTCCAAGAAGTATGATAATGGAGCAGAAGAAGATGGAGTGCTTGCAAGGGCCTATAGCAGATTTAGAGAAGATGCAGTTCTAGAAAGATTTGACTTGAGCTACAGTTGGGAGGTAGTTGGCCAGCTGTAATTGGTACCAGAGTGATTCTTTGGGACTGTTGGCATGTGCATCTCATGAACCGGTTACTATAATGGAGTTCTGGACCAGTGGAACAAAGGTGGAAGAGTCACTGCATTTGAGAACCGGTATGCAAAGTATGGGAGCTTGGGGCCATCTCCTTTGGAAGTGAGTCATTGAACAGCTCAGAAGTACTGTAGAGGTTCACCTTTAGAGAGCACTTACAGTAATAAAGGGGGAAATGGTACACTCTGTAGCTGAAAATGGACTGTGTGGTTTTGTTAATGTGGCTGGCCTCAAAAGATGCTGGCTTTTCTGTTGCTGAGAAATGGCTGTGGTGTATTAAAAAATTATTTTGGAATAACAGCTAGAAATAACTTGGGTAGCTCTCCCAAGGCGAGACAGTAAACCTTACCAGATGAATCTGGGGTAATGGTTTGTGTTATCTACAGCTTGCTGGAAGCTCCCAGTTACAAACCATTCTAGGATTTGTCAGGGAACATCCTTGGTGGTGATGCCTAGCAGCCCTTCCTGCAGTTAAATGCTTAGTAGAGATGCTTTGGAAGCACATGCTCTGCAGGGGCAGAACTGTGAAGTCCTCTGACAAGATGGGAAGTGTGCTCAGCTCCGCGTCAGCTGCGTGTGGCTTGGTGCTCCTGTGAAGAACCTTCAATTAGTCCTGTGGCTGAGAGTACATGTGTAATTAAGATACGCATTCAGACGTGAGGGTAAGAACAAGTTAAACCTTCTGGCAGGCAAGGGGATAGCCATTGGTGCTTGGGGAACAGGAGGTGACAGCTGCCTAGGGGCTTGAGAACAATGGGGATGCTTTTATGGTTACAACTATTGGACATCTAACTGAACGTACAGCAAGGCTTGTTCTGAGAATTGTTTAAAAAAAAAAGTAACTATTTTAATTATCTTTTTAAGGTGTTTTATTCCAAGCCTGTATTCCTGACAAATCAAAGTAGAGGTTTTAGAAGTACTGAAGAAAGTCAGTTGCTTACCTTCCTAAATGTTCAGAACACCCAAATAAAATCAGATGCCTGAAAGGTTTACGCTTGTTTGGATAAGCTGCTTGTGCCATCAGATGTGCTAGGTCGTCAGGGAGGTGTTTGAGTCACCATCCCTGGGTGTGTTTAAATAAAGGGTAGATGAGGTGCTCAGGGATATGGTTTAGCACAGGACAGAACGGTTGGATTTGATGATCTTAAAGGTCTTTTCCAACTGTGTGATTCTGTTGTGGCATCTTGCAGCCAGACTTTGTCAGGAGCAAACACTGATGTGTTGTGTTCTGTTGTGGTTTATTAGCAATGGTTTCTGATAGTGTGTTTTTAAAATTACCCAGTCCATAGCAAAAAATCATTTATACTGAATTTCTCTTTTCCCAGAAGTTAAAATTTCTAAATGCTTTTATCTGCGATGAGAAATGGATGCTCACAAAGAGTTTGGAAAAGCAGTGGCACTTCATTTCTGTATTAGACCTTGATGTTCACTGCTTTCTCATGTTGAAATGGTTTAATTATCAAATACAAACTGTTACTCTGATTCCACACCAGCATGTTGAGCTTTGTTTTTTTTGCTGTTCCCCTTAATAATCTCAGGCTCTTGAATTAGCCGTCATCTGGATTCAGTTTTTCTCCTGCTTTTTCTCTGGCAGAGTTTCACTGCGCCCAATCTATTCCTGCTAAAAGCTCAGCTCTTGACCGTTCCTATAAAATGAATTTAAGGGTAATGTTTTATTGTTCTGAAAGGATTGTGCTACTTCTGTCGCGGGTAATCTAAAAAAGATGTATATGTACTTTGTATTTCTAGGTCAGGAGCTTAGAAAGTTATTAAAATACCACCTTGTCAGTTGATAACTATACGTGCCTTTCAGCCATTTTTCTTAAAAGTAGGCTAATATCTGCTCAAGAAAACTACTGTCTTTATGATTAAAAAAATGGAGTGATGAGGCTCTACAGTGGCCCTTGGTTTGTCCCGCAAACGGACCTCTAAACATCATTCTTCCAGGTTTGTGGGAGCAGCCAGCAGTGGCTGTGAGTAGAGTGCTGGAGAAAATTTACTCTGGGTGTGTTGGATATGCAGAATGTTTCCCTGCAGATGCACACAGTATCTGCCCATGCACATACTTCGGTGCGCTTCTACGATCGGTTTCCTGATAACCTCATGATAGCATCAGGTTTTGTCTTCTGGAGTAATTTTTGGGAGATGGGAGCATTTCCTTTCTTCCTCTATCTTCACCCTTTCTAACAATAGGTTTGAGTTTTTTCATGTGTCACTTCAGATACGCGTTACGAATTGGAGGTGATTTCATTGGATTTTTAAACTGCTTTCAAATATCTTCTTCCAACTTCCAGGGAAATAGTAAAAGAAAGATGCTCTAGAGTAAAAATAACAATTATTTAGGTGTTCTAGATCAGGAGGATATTAGTCCATAAAGCAGAATATGTATCTTGAAAGTAAATGTTTTGTGTTCTTATTTTAGTCGTGCAATTGGAATATTCATGCAGAACTGAGAACAGGTAATGCCTCTCTTTTCGTTTACCTGGCTTTGTGCAATTTTTTGGATGGAATTTGTAGCAGTCAGATAACAGGGATTTATTTTTTTCCCTCTAAAATTTAGCTAGAAGGTGGTTTGCTCTTTTAGAACCATAGCATTGACCATGAGATAGCGTTTGTCGACAAAGCTGTTATTAAACCTCCTGTTTGGTATTACTACAGCTCAGCAAATACAGGATGCACTTCTTGGGTAAGTGGTTAAATTCAAAAGCAAATTCTGCCTAGATGGGTTTGTAGAACTTCCCTGGGATGTGTAAGCTTGTATCTCCTGAAGTGCAAATAATGCTATTTGTTCTGGTATCGTTGCCTTTGGAATGAAATAGATTTCCAAGAGTAGTTTGTGCTTAAGATGATGAGGCTTTTACTTAGTGATTTCCTTTTTTATTCTTGCCCTTTGCACACCGTGTCATGAAACCAGGTGAGTTGGTATTTTTTGTAGTTTCTGCAGAAAAAGATACGTTTTTTTTTAAACTGGTGATCTTTATAGCATGTGACTAATGCTTGTCAGCTGTTTCCAATTCAGTGCAGTGCTGGACATGGTTTTGGTGTCAGTTCTGTTTTGGTCACATGGGCAGAGGGAAGTTGACATGAAACCCGAAAGTAGGTACCTTCTTTCCCTCTCAACAGGGATGTATTCCAACCCTCCTCTTTACATGCAGGTTTTGACATCTCCAGGAGTGTAGAGGAAGGGAAGTTCCCTTGGCGTGCTGAGGCAAAGCTGCCAGCGACTTACTGCCTTATCTACAGAATTTTCAGTGTGTAAAGGAAGAAACAGTTCTATGGGAGCTGGGCTAAAGGGACAAATCGACCTGTCCTAGGGACCCTGTTTTGGCAGGGGCTTGGACCCGATGATCTCTGGAGGTCCCTTCCACCCCCTGCGATTCTTTGACACTCAGGCTTGTGGTGGGGCTGGGTGCTGTGCAACGTCTTCAGCCGCCAGAGTTCTCGGTGTAGCTCTCACTGCTCAGGTATTGCTGTTGTCTTATTCCGTGCTTGGGAAACTCTGGGCTGCAGCTCACATCCGGGCTCGTCCTGTGCCGCTTTGCGCCGATGGCTGATGCCCACGGGGGATGGATGAGGGTCGCTCCAGTGCCGTGCTCAGCGCCCGGCCGGCACTGTAGTGTCAGTCTTGCGTGGCTCCTGTGCCTGAGCTCGGTGCTGGGGGATCCAGGTGGCGGCACTGCCCGGAGCCGCGCCGCCCCCCACCTGTCTGGTGCCGCCGGGGCAGCCGCCGGCTGGTGCCCCCTGCTGGGCAAAGTCGTCAATGCACTTTGTTTTGAAATGATGTCACGAGACCGGGTGCGTGACGTCAGCCCCCCCGCCGGTGATGTAACTCTCCCTCCAGCCAATCGGAGCAGGGAAGGTTGGGACGGTGACGTGAAGGACCCTAGCAACAGGCCCCGCCGGAGCCGCCCAATGAGAAAATCGCGGAGGGCGGCAGGGAGCCAATGGGAGCGGGCGAAGGAGGAAGGCGGCAGGAGGCAGGTCTCTCGCAGCCTCCCTCCGATAAGATGGCGGCGGAGCTTGCGATGGTGGCTGTAACGGCTTTGTCTCCTTTCAGCGCCTGAGCCCGGTTCCGGCCCGGCCGGCCGCACCGAGCAGCGGCGGCGGAGACATGACCGCAGAGCCTGTGAGGTATGGCCCGGAGCCTGCACACGCTGGGAGGCAGGGAAGCGGCGGCCGCTGTTGGCGGGCGGCCTCCTCCGCTGCACCGCCCGGCCCGGCCCGGCCCGGCGCCCCGCAGCGGGGGTGGGGCGGGGACAGGCCCGGGG
>VZTU01021957.1:0-98030 GCA_013400835.1 Zapornia atra | reverse complement strand
CTCAGGGTGCCGCGGAGATGTGCCCTCCGTTCGTCCGCCCCCGCCCCACGTGCTGGTGCCGTAGTAAAGTCCTTCCTATTCCTCCGCTCCCCGGCGAAGGGGTGCAGGCATCTCCCGCTGCCCTTGTGCCCTGCCGTGTTCGTTGATCCGAGCGGCTCCCGCTTCGCTGCGCAAAGTAAGCAAGCTGGCAAAACCTCGGGCAAAGTCAGCGTTACAGCCAGGCGCCATGTTAAACTATTAATAAATAGTTGGCTTCGCACGTCTTAGGCTTATCGGTATGGCGAGGGGTCTGGTCGGCACAGCGCATCAGCCGCGGACAGTCCGAGCGCCCGAGGCGCGGTCTGTGTCTCACGGCCCTCACGGATGTTGCGCCTGTCTTCAGAAGCAGTGTTAGAAAAGGGAAGCATTATCGCTCTGTCTCCAGGACCGAGCGCTGGATAAAGTTTTGTCCGTGGCCGTGTTTGTATCTTCACCACCCAGCTTCAGACTTGTTTTGAGCAGTTCGTGGCTGCTGTTCAGTTTCAGCCAAAAGTTGGAGGGCTGGATGGTTGTTTTCCCTGCTCTTGCTGGATCTCGAGGCCTTTGCGTTTCAGACGAAGTAATGCATATGTAACGTGCTTCTAGCAAAACGGAGCCGCACAAGATTATTGTTGTTATTGATGCTCATCACGTGCTAGGTGTAAGTCGGAAGTATTGCCAATACACATTACTTGGTGCATGATTTCCCAGCAGTTAGTTTAATCTGCAATAGGATTTGTCCATCTCTTCCTGCTTTCTCCCCTCTGTGTTCTCAAAGTACTTTGACAGCTTAAACCACTTCTGTGTTCGATCGATTATCTTGTGTGTAGACTGAAATAATAATTAAGGGGCTTCCCTCCTTTTTCTTTCCCAGCCCCTGAAAATCAAGGATACCATTTGGGGTTTTTTTGTTTGTTTGTTTTTATAGCAAAAAGGTCTGCCTTACTAATATATACTGAACGTTTTACGGTCATAATTAGTACTACATATTCTGAAAAATGTTCTTGCATTCGGGCCGCTTTGCTGTTAATCTTACTATGACTTGTGGTTTGTTCCCTGTTTTCCGGTGTTCTGCTCTGTCCCTTTTTTGAACTGCTTGTTCCTGGTCCGCGTTTGAAGGTTTTGTACTTAACCCTTTCCATGTTCTTATGCTGTCAGTGGAACAGCTAGGTGTTCCTGCTTAGGGCCTTGCTTTAGTGGGTGCCTCTTTGGAAGAGGAGGCAGCAGTGAAGCTATTTCCTGTGCGATTTTTCAGATTTCCTGCAGACAGGTGAATTGGATTATTTCAGATTATTTGTGATATTAAAGATCAAAAAGTACATACAAAATAGAGGTTGATGCAGCCTTTGGGTTGGATCTGTCCCACAAAATAAGCAGGCCCTGTAATCAGCTACTTTGAAGTAGATGGATTTCTTTTTTTTTAATTGGTGCTCCAAGCTGTTCTTCTGATAATTAACTCAGCTCTTGTTCAGTCTATATGGGGAGGGTGGGGGGTTTTTGTTTGGTTTTTTGTTTGGTTTGTTTTGTTTTTACAGTTCTCATCCCATATAGAGCTCATCCTGAACAGTGTTTTTATTTTACAAGAACAGTTCCATGCCAGAAACTAGGCTGGATGTAGGGTGCCATGTTTTGAGGAACACACTGAAGGGGCTTTCTCTTCTTTCCTCACAATTCAAGTTATACTTAAAATTAGAGTTGAGAGGGAAAAAAAAACCCACACATGCGCTCTCTTTTGTTCCCATTTCCCACAAGTCCTGTCAGCTGCCTGCATTTTTGCCACCCTGCACAGTCACCCTAGACATTCATTTAATCAGCTCTCTGAAGTTCTGCTCATATAAAACGGGTACAGAAATAAAGCTAGGAGAGTGCTGTTAGAATTCTTTGGAAGATAGGCAGACAGTAAGATTTTGGTGGAAAATCTTTTCCCATGGTTCTGGAAGCTAGACTTAGTGTTTTAAAGGAAAATAATCAATCAATACTAGTCTGCTGGCTACGAGGCTTTAAACTTTAATTATAAGGAATACTCTTATTTAATATTAAGAACCTAGGAGTCTCCCATGTCCAGGATGAGATGTTTGGAATGCTAAAAAACATGATTAAAACTTACTAAGAAACTTTGGGAAAAAAACCCAAAAACATCACCTTCTGTAAGTATGCGTAAAGATGTTGCTGCAGCTTTTTTTGAAGTGGAGGCATCTTTGTCTTAGTGACATAACCTGTTCCTACCCAGTCAGTTCATACGTTGTAAAACTAAGCACAATAGAAAAAGACAAGCGTTGAATCTTAGTCACTTGAACCATCCAGCAGTCAATACTAGATTTTTGTAAGCTGTCAAAAATGAACTTCATTTTCTTTTTTATCATTTGTACTTTTCAACTTTCAATATGAATTTTTGGTAAGTTGGTCTTAATATCTTTTTAAAATGACCTTTTTTGTTAAATGCCAGGTGTGCCCCAGAGCTAATATGTTTGCACCACTTCAGTGAAAGTCTCTGAGGGGAATTTGGTTGACTCTAACCATAACTGTCTCTGATGGGATTTTGCATCACGGTCTCAGTAGCCCTTGACTGAAGGTATTTCATTGTGAAATAATTTGGTGATGGCAAAGGGGTGTGTAATACAAATTCTACAGTAGGGTGGCCTTAATGTGGGGGAAACTCGAAATTCCTGGTTCTATTCTACATGAGCACTTTAACTCTGCTTGAAGGGAGTGAAAGTTAGTGCTTTTTACAGGGACATACCACCCCAAGAGAGAATGTAAAAAATAATACTAAAATGAGCTGTGTTCACCATAAAAACAAATGCCTGCAGTCTGTGACAAAGTATGTTTTTAGATTGGATCACTAGATGTGTCATTTGTAAGCAGGAAAGCCTAAGGATACATCTGAACCTCATGAAATCACATTTTGTATCACTAGAGCTCAGCCTGTGCCTGCCGGTGATTTGGAAAGATGAATCAGTTCACGGATAGGTCAGTGGCAGCTTGTTCCAGTGGTGAGTCAGGAGGGGAAAGAAGAAACTGTAGAAATTCAGTGGCAAATATAAGGACAGACTTTCTGTTTACTTTAAGTGAAGGTGAAGTCTCCTGATTTACTAAAGGAAGCATGTAAAGCTTTCCTAATTTGTTACAACATCTAGCCACCAAGGGAGTTGTCATTCAAGATGGATTGAATTTTTCTTTCCTTTGGAAAAGGAGTGAAACCTTAAAAAAATCAAGAACTTGATGACACAGGTTGTTGAACAGTGTCAACTTCAGTTGCTGTCTACATAGTTTATTTGCAAGTCTGAAGCTGCAGAGTTGTAGACATTTCCATCTTAGTAGGTCCAGGCTTTAATAGGCTCAACTGCAGAAGCTTTGTTGGGCAAATACATCTATCATGGAAAGCAAACAACAACAACAAAAAAAGACAAATTGAGGACCGCAGCGGGGCAAACTGAGATGGCTTTTACTGTGTAAAATTAAAAGCTACACTGCAGATGGGCCACAACCTTTAAAACCTGTACCGAAGCTGACTGCAAATACCTGTGAGACTCAAAGGGACCTGCTTGACTTTTTAGATGGAGTTTGCAGTGACTGATGTCTTGCTGAGAATCTGTGATAAACTCCAGGAAGTGAAAGGCAAACGAAGCAGAAGAGGGGGCAGTTTTAGAGTTAGAGGTGCATGATGCTATAGGATGTGGAGCTGTTCTTTCCTTCAAACAAAGCACGTTTAAGCTTTGTAAGTACATCTTTACATGTCACGTGCGCTAGTTTGAGCTTCCTTTCCTCAATGGATACAGTAAGGTATTCAGGTTGTCATGGTTTTTCTCTCATAAAGGTGAAAATACTGTATTTAGATTTCCAAGTGGTTGACTTCAGTCAGTCTTTTTCAGCTTGTAGATTATTTTCCTATTGAAGTTCCAGACTTCTGTGTGGCATCAGGCCAACTGAACAATGAGTTTGTTTGTCTTAGCTGCTTCGTTTTCTTTTTTTTTTTAGGCTCCCACTAAAGAAACAGGTTAAAAAACAAAGATATTTTCATTTTTTTAATGAAGCATGGTAACTCATAGCCAAATCCTCATATGGTTGTTTGGGTACCATCTCAACAAAAAACTGTATAATCTTCCTTGAAAAGAATAAAGGGTCTCTTAGTGACTGAACCATTGCTTTCTCATTCCCCTTGTGTGTCTGGAGGAAAATTATTTTGTTTATGTTCTGAACCTGTTATGCTGTACTTCAGCTCCAGAGTTACTCCATATCATCGAGGGTCTTCAGCTATACCAGGTATCACTTGATTAGGCCCCTGTGGATTTAAAGCTGGTTCTAAACAAAGTAAAAGAGCAAAACTGTGTTAATGAAGCCTGACTTGTAGAATCTCAGAGTTTGATGAAGTGCTAGAGGCCTGCATCTCCTTTCAGTCAGAGCTCTGGTATTCTGGTGTTCTCTGGTGGTGCCGAACTTAGTAGGTTCAATGTGATACAATTATCACAGAATCATAGAATGGTCAGGGCTGGAAAGGACCTGAAATCCAGTCCCAAACCCCTGCCACGGGCAGGGACACCTCTCACCAGACCAGGCTGCTCAAGGCCCCATCCAACCCAGCCTTGAACACCCCCAGGTAGGGGGCAGCCACCACCTCCCTGGGCACCTTGTGCCAGGGGCTCACCACCCTTGTAGTGAAGAATTTCTTCCTAATATCCGATCTAAATCTACTCCCTTCCAATTTAAAACCATTCCCCCTTGTCCTATCACTCCAGGCCCTTCTAAACAGTCCCTCCCCAGCTTCCTTGTAGGCCCCTTCGGGTACTGGAAAGTTCTGTAAGATCTCTCTGGAGCCTTCTCTTCTCTAAACTTTTTTCCTGTGAGAATGTTCAACCACGGGAACAGGTCACCCAGAGGAGTTTAGAGCCTCCATCTATGGAGGTGCTCAGAACCTGGCCTGTTTCTAGGTGAGTTCTAGCTGTCTCTGCCTGTGCAGGGGTTGGACTAAGCAATCTCCTGAGGTCCTTCTACCATCAATGATTCAGGGATTCTTGGTGGTGTTTGCCTGTCCCACTGTAATTTTGCTGCTGTGTGACAGTCCAAGCTCACTTAGTGTACTGCCGCCACTGAAGTTGCAGTCACTTTCTGTCCTCACCTGTGCTCGCAGGGACATTTGTACCCATGAGCATGCAGCTGGATTAGGGAAGTTGCCTAGATTCACTGGAAGAAATTACCACTTTTAGTATGGATCAGGTTCTGTGCATAACTCAAAGCAAATAGTTGTACTGAAGTGGAGGAGAAAGGAGAGAACTGAGTGTGGGTTGCGTCAGGTGTGTGTGTCAGAGCATGAGACTGAGTCCTGTGCCCATAGAGCTGGTTTGTACCAACCTGAACAGACTGCGTGAGTCCTTATTTTAAAGCCTCACTTGTTTTGGCATAATTGGTGTATCAGTATAAATAAGGTACAAAATGCTAGCCTAATTGAGGCTATAGAGCATCCTGTTGCTTTGCCCTTGGAAACCACTGTTGAGTTAAAAAGCACTCTGGTCCCCACCTTTACAAAAAACATGTTCCTCTTGTTCAAGTGACATGGTGGGAGGCTGATTTTATTTTCTGCCTGTTTATTTTTTCTGAGAGAAGTAGGCTTCTTAGGATATTGCAGGTGTATTTACTCCTTTTCTGATAGGGAATAAGAAAATAAACAACTTCTATTATAGGCCTTATCATCTTTCTCTATTTCCATCAGTCTTAAGCTATTTAGTTACTGTGTGTTCAGCCACAATATTGATACATTTCATATGAAACATATATGTAGGCTCTGCTCTTGTGGCTGAAATCTTTGAATTGGAGCAAGTCTAACACTTTTCCTTCTCATATGGAAAACCCCATGAAGTTTTGCAGGTGACAGAATACTGGCCTGATTATATCAGGGCTTAGGTGGTATAAAAGGAAACAATACATTTAGCGGGAGGGAGTAGTGGTGCCTGGTACCAGGTTTGAAATTGTATGTTTAAATTACATGGATTTCAGCTTTATTTACTGTAAAGCAGTAATTTTAAAAGGCGATCCATGTTTGTAACACATTAGATGTAGGAAATGTTTGCATAGGTTTTGTATGTCCATATTAGCATATGAATTAACTATGTTATTGAAAGAAGTCTCCAGTTTGGCCTTGCTTATTCCATGTTGTTGATCGTGCACGAGGAGCTTGGAGTGCACGAACTGGACTTCTGGGTGGAACTAAACTGAAAGATGTGCTTCAGTGTTGTGTTCCAGCTGCTGGTGGCTGTTCAGTCTTCTGCAGAAGTAGTAGCATGGGCATGAGGTCATCAGCTTCAAACCTTCCTGTGTTCAACAGCAGACAGTGGTCAGTTATTTCCCTTCCTCTTCCCACTGACTTAATTAAATTCAGTTAAAATGTTGCAGTGGGTTGGTGGATTTCTGTGACTCGCATAGGGATACAGTCTGAAGCAAAGCAGAGTAGGTAGTCTACAGACTGGCAGCTTAAAAGCACATCTGGTTTTATTTTTCTTTCTTTTTTTTTTTTTCCTAAGGATTGTTTAATTTTGTCTGCTTAATACTTGTTCTACATTATTTAATTTCAACATCAAAAGTGAAAAATGGTTCCGGTTTAACTTGAAGCAACTATAAAGATTAATTTTTAAAGTAGTTTAAGGGCACAAGTTTTTAAAGTTTAAACATAGAAATAGCTTAGACACAAGTTGAACTTAAGCAACAATTTCGCAAAATTTTTCCTATCTTACTTGTCACCACTGTGATGGGTGAAAAGCTGGAAAGCACTCCTGTTTCACTGAATTTCAGGAGCAACTTGAAATTCAGATGAGGAGTGTTTAGTTAGACTAAAAGATGGTAGGTAGAGTCTTGTGGAAGAATGAGAAAATAATTTGTTTAAAGAAAATGCAGTTTTAAAACTATTCTTCAGGTGGTGACAATGACTGGGACATTCCCCACCTACATTTTTGAAGTGTCTGAAGGAAGTACAAACTGAGTGCAGCAGCAAGGCTTTTCCAGTGCAGTTTCACTGAGTAATCCGACATCAACTGGGTTTGCTGCTGAAATGGGCAGACCTGCTCTTTCCCCTGTCAATTTTCAGTTCATGAACTGCTCCAGCATGGGTCCCTTCAGTGGGGCACACCTTCAGGAACAGACTGCTCTGGTGTGGGGTCCTCCAAGGAATCTCTGCTCCACCACCATCCTCTGTGGGCTGCTGGGACAGGCTGCCTTGCCCTGATACCCTCCAAGGGCTGCAGGGGAAACTCTGCCCTGGCACCTCAGCACCTCCTCACCACCTCCTGCATGGGACGCGGTGCCTGCGGAGATGTTCTCTCATGCTCTCACTCCTCTCTCTCGGCTGCTGCTGTGCAGTAGTTTTTCTCCCCCTCTTAGTTAACCTCTGTTACCCTAGAGGTGCCACCACCATCGCTCATGGGCTCGGTGGGTCCATCTCAGTGCCGGTGGGCACTGGCTCTGTCAGATGTGGGGGACGCTTCTGGCAGCTTCTCATCCCTGCAGCCCCCGCTGCCAAAACCCGCACACACAAATGCAGTAGAGGTGAGCACATGTGAGGGAACAGCAGTCAGCAGCCAGGTTGCATTAAGTATGCCTAGATTGGGGCACCCCTGTCCCTTCATTTTCTTCTCACATATTCTTCTGATCTGTAGGATCCTTGGGCCTGACAGTGGTTTGGTTAATAGGCACTTCTTTTTTTAATCCTAGCAAGGGCCAGGTGTTTATTGTTTAAGATTACAGCACTTTCCTGGATTTAGGTAAAAAGTGTGTTCCTGTAAGATAAGTTTCCCAAGGTCACAAATCGGGTTCATGGCCAAACAAGTAATAGTAGGACACCCTTCCTTTCATTCCTGTTTAATTAGGCTAAATGGTGTTGAAATAGCTCTACACTGATAGTGAAGCCATTTGCTTACAGTGTGTAAGCCTGGAAACATTAGTACGTAGTATACGAACTGTGGGTATATGGCAGAAGGACCCTGCTTGCTTCATTTAGTGCTTCTGAGATGGTGATACATTTTTTTTTTTAGGTTCTGATATTTATTTTAAAAATACACATTTTAAAGGTTGGGACCAATTCGGTAGCAGTTGGGTCTATGCATATATTACAAGGAATAGGTGTTTTGCAGTAGGACCTTTAAAAAAAGATTATAGATGATACACTCTCAACTATAAATGCATGTCATAAAATAGCTTTTGTACAAAACCAGGTAAAGCATTGCCCTAAATTAAAATTTCTTTTTGGTGAAATATAGTAAGTGTAACACCTTTACTTACATTTGACCTGGTATTCCTTAATACAGGCTTACAGTACAAAATGCTGAACAATCAGAAGGAAAAACAAGTTTGAGAGAACTTTTTAATATTAGGTTTAATAGATTGATATTTTCATTGTTAGCATGAGTATTTTGCTCTGAAAAATGATCATTTTAGGCTAGTTAGGATAAGAGTTAATGAATGGTAGTAGATAATGTTCCAAGTGCTAGTCACAAAGGTGCATATTATTTTGAATTTGTTTTGTATTGAGAACATTAATACTATAACTCAACTGTGGTTCCCATTTTCTTTTCTAAAATGCTGTTACCAAACCAAGTTATTTATAAACTAAATGAACAGAGATCCACATGTGGGTTTTTGTGAATTTTTTTTTGTTTTGCTACTAAAAATGTACTTTTGCAGCCTTTCTAAATGTGCATTAGTTCTTCAGACCATCTGGAATGGATATAAAATTTCTTTATGTACTTTTACTATTGAATAATTCTGAACAACTCTTTATTTTTTTTTAATCTTTATGTGAATAAATTGTTATATCTCCTTTCTAAAAGAGAGCATGCAATCTGTTAAAACTGAAGTGTACCATTACCATCTCCTGTAATGGTTTCCAAGGGTGTCCCCCACCCCTGACAAGAAGGGATGCCCGGGTATAGGGATGGGCAGTTGTGCAGCAGCATGGGTCCAGCAATTAGAAGGAAAGGCTTTTAGACAGATTGAGGGAAAAAATTTAAGGTACACTTGAGAGTAAAGCAAACAGGCTTTGTTACATTCTTTTGAAGTTGCTCAAGTGGTTGATGTATGCATGTAGTCTCAAAAGTGTCCTTAGCTTGTGTGGAAAATCTTTCACTTCCAAAGAGTAATTTTGATTTATTTTGAGTACTTCAGAAGATTTAACAAAATTACAATTATTTTTTAATGGCTAATTTATGCTGGTTTATATGTGGTTATTTTCACTGGTTTAAATCAATGTTTGTGTTAATGTGGTGCCAGCCTTTCATTGCTCAGGAGAGGCCTCACCTCCATATCCTTCTTAGAAAACAGGTGTTTTAGTTTTTTTTTTTTAAAGCAGTACCAGTTAAATTGAAAGTGAAAAGTTAAATTGATGTGTGCAGAGAAACAGTAGAGGTGGCAAAGGGAAGTGGATTGAGCTTCTGATAAATACTCAAAAGTTCCTACAAGCTGTAAAACAGCTTTGGAAAAAATCTTATTTCTTCTTGCTATCAGAAGACTTACTTTGAAAAAGTGAGAAGGATGGAAGGCTGTATCCTTTGAGGGGGTTAACTCACACAGAGGGTAGCAGAGTCCAGCAGTTTGAAACCCTGGAGTAGCAGATAACATAGGATGACTCAGAAATACCAGCTGGCAGATTTTAGGGGACTGATAGTGGTGCAAACAGCTGGGTGGTAACTTTTGATATGGGGGTTCTGGAAGGGTTCTGCTCTTGGCCTCAGCATTGGTGCTTGTGGCTATGAAAAGCCTCTTTTCTCTGGGAAGTGTAGGAACTTTGGCAGAAGAAAATCTGAAATCAACAATGTAAACTGAGAAGGAATAACCTGGAGATGGTGAAGCCGTTCAGCAGTTTAATGCAAGCAGAGAATAAGGGTGCAGCCTTTTTACTCTAGTGAGTGTATATATACAAGACTAACTGTTCCTAATTGCCCAGTGAAAATCCCCAAGGTAGTGGGTTTTTAATTAATGCATATTCATACAAACAGATCAAGGGATGATGTGATCCTACAGAGCTGTTTGAAAAAATTAGTAGGGGATACACAGTGTGTATGCATCTGGCTGATTTGATACAAGCTTTCCATAAGCATGTAGATCTGTCATACTCAACCGACCTGTTTGTTTCTAAGATTGTAGGTGAAATTCTGCTATTTGCAGTGTTGTGAGTTCCCGAAGTTTACAATTTTGGTAATAAAATTAAGACTTTTACTATTTTTACCTGTTCAGTTTCTGACCAAGTAGAATCTTAAATTCCTGTTTCGGTATCTTCATGTCATGGCACTATTGCCACTCATGCTTTCTTGAATCTTGTAGATAATTGAAAACAGTAAAAACTATTTAAAATATGCTTTCTGTTATTACTGTTAACAAACTTCTTAGTGCTCTTGTGTCTATAAGGCTGCACCTATTGTTTTACTCAGGGTTTGACAAACTTGTATAGGTTTTATTTACTTTGGTACTCTCTTGCAGAAGCAATTAAGCAGTAACAGTGTTTTTTGTAGGCACATATTGAAATTAAACATAATTCCTTTCAAGCTTGGTGAACGAAGAGTAAGATATGTTGACTAACTTCAAGTTTTACTTCTATTTTAACAGTGAAAGCAAGTTGAATACATTGGTACAGAAACTTCATGACTTCTTGGCTCACTCATCAGAAGAATCTGAGGACGCAAACTCTCCTCCAGCATTGTCTAAAACCAAAAGCATAGGTAAAAAGACAGTTTCTGGTTTTATTTTCAATGGAGGTATGATCGTAAGGTCAAATAACTTTGTGTTGTTATTTCACACTTTGCTGGGATAATTATGCAAAGTCCTAACATGTTTTAAGTGGTGATATCAATAAATATACAATAGGCCTTTGATAAAATATTTCTTTCAGTTCTGCATCTATTCTAAATAGGAAAAACCCCTAATCCTACTGGTAATTTACCTTCTGTGAAACAAGAGATGGCAAACGTGCATATATTTGCTGTGCTAGGGGTCCCATAATCAGTTTTCCTGAATGCCCAAGTGCAGAGTCTTGTTTATTTCTGCTGAGATAAAGCTTTTGCAGTCCTTGTAGTTCTGGAGATTATGCTTTCATAATTGCATGAAAAAGATTTCTGCATGTAATCTGGAAGCATTTGAAAACAAAATAATACTTGTGAAAAACCTTGAGTCCTACACTAGGTGAAATTTGGTATTAGAAATGTTTACTTACAAGTTAGACATGGGTAAGGAATTTTAGATACTTTGTTCTGATTTCAGTCATAAAAAGATAAATTATTTCATAACAGTACTGATTAACTATTTTTCTGAATTTAACTAGGTTAAAATGTTTCCTCATTTAACTAGGACTGGATACAGGTGCAAAGCCTTTCAATCAATCTATGCTGTTTAATGAGATAAAAGTTGTGCTGAAGCGCTAAAAGGCAGGAGAATGAGAGTGTGTTGGCTGTGTCCTGGAGTTTATTTTCAAACTTCTCATTGGCCCAAGTAATAAACCTCTGTGGGTTTTCTGGTGTGCTGTATTTATCTTCTAATGTTTTGTCTTGAGAGAGAGTCTGCTGCCATGTGGTTCTAACCTCCTTGTGTCAGCATCAAACCCGATGGTTAACACAGGAAAGAGAAATTATTCATGTGATACTTCAGCAGAATAATAAACTAAACTGTGATGTAGATGCATCTCAAAGTGAAATTTTGCTGAAGAGCATCCTGGGAAAAGAAATTTTTCCCCTTTAACTGGTGTAGTTACAAAGTAGAATTTGGCTCCTTGCCTTAACATACAGATTTCCTTTGAAACGGGTGCAGCTCTGAATGAATGGCAGACGTGTTTCAGTGTTGGTTTGGGGATCTCAGATCTTATTTTGGAAAAAAAAACATGGTAAGGTTGAAAAATCAAAAATTAATCACTTAAGTACTAGGAAATGCCAGAATTAACTGTGTACGTTTACTTCCCCTCCTAAGTTTCTGTGCATGAGGATAGTGTATTTTTTATTTTTATTTTTTTAATCCACAGGATGCTTATTCAGTGTACAAGGGATAGACGTGATTTGGGCCGAATCAGCTTGATTTAGTAATGGATCTCACTTTGTTAAGCATTTGGAAGATAAGTGAACTCCCAGGTAGAATGTTTTGAGAAGGCAGGTGATCACAGAATCATAGGGGTTGGAAGAGACAATGAGAGATCATCGGGTCCAATCCCCCTGATGATGAAGAAAGTTGAGTGTGGCTCAAGAGTTGGAATATGTCCTGGCCACACACAAAAGTCAATTCAGATATGAAGCAGTTGCTTGCTGAGCACTTCTATCTTGTGCACTGCTGTGGAGCAGAACTGTTCCATAGTGCTTATGTGCTAGGGATGACAAGTGAAGTGAAATTGCACTGGTAGCTTTAATTCTGGCATTTCTTAATTTTTGAATACTTGATTTTTACAGCTTTAATAATGTTTCTCCATTTTTTCTGCATTCAAATTGTGTATCTTCCTCCTCTACATTGCGTGGGTGCCAGCAGGAGAACCGCTGAGACAGTAGGAGAGACTGGCTTGTTTCAAGTCAGAGAGGTTTGTTTCAAGTGACCAGTGCCCTGGAGCAGCTGTCACAGGGGAAATCCTGCACTTTGATATCCCTGATGTGGATGGGTGTTGTGGTTTAACCTAGCAGGCTGCTAACAACCACACAGCCGTTCCTTTGATAACTCCCCTCCTCGCAGTGGGATGGGGGAGAGAACTGAAAAAGGTAAAACTCATGTGTTGAGATAAAGGCTGTTTAATAGGCCAGAAAAGGAAATGATAAAGAAACATAGAAAACAAGTGATGCAGTTGTGCTGTGCACCCAGAACCAGTGCTCAGGCAGTTGCTGAGCTCTGCCACCTCCCAGCCAGCTACCCCAGTTACATACTGAGCATGACGTCAGACGGATATATGTCTCTGGACATTGTGGGTCAGCTGTCCTGGTGTGTCCCCTCTCCTTCTTGTTGGCAGGCCAGCA
The DNA here is from genome assembly GCA_013400835.1 of Zapornia atra. NCBI lineage: Eukaryota > Metazoa > Chordata > Aves > Gruiformes > Rallidae > Zapornia > Zapornia atra. Next base: position 85,056 of record VZTU01021957.1, on the reverse strand, counting down.
TGAGAACCTGAAAAGTCCTTGACTGCTTGGCAAAAACTAAAACATCAGTGTGTTATTGACAGTATTCTTTCTCCTCCGAAACCCAAAGCACAGCACTATGCCAGCTGCTGGGAAGAGAATGTAACTATCGTAGCTGAACCAAGGGCAGTGGAGCACGTGGAGTTGGGTCAGCAGTAGGAGCTGTGAGGGGCTGCCGCACACTCAGCTCTACTCTAAGGCACAGTTGCATGTAGAAGCTGAGGATGGAGCATGTCTGGTCGCTTTTAGGAATACTGTGTGTGCAGTCTGGTAAGTCATCTGAATGCAGAACCTGCAGGGATCAAAGAAATCTCTGCTGTGCATGTACAAGAGTGGTATTTTCCACTCTGTGGAATTATCACTTGGGCAAAACTGGTCAACAGTAGAAGGTGGGCAGCATCTAGTCTCCAGAAGAAATGCCACCCTCATTCTAGATTTCAGATTCTTTCCTCAGAATAGAGAAATGCCTGTAATATTCCAGAGAAGAAATCTCAGGTACTTAAAGTAAAAAACCTTGGCTTTTCTATTTTTTTATTCCCCCTGCCTTAGCTTCACGTGCAGATATGGCTGGATAATTTTGGCTGAAATTTACCCAAACAGTTAAGCCTAGGTCAGATAGCCAGCATTAAATTTTCTAGTCAAAGTGATTTGGGGGATTTTTTGAAGTGTAAACGTTTAAGGATATAGTAAGTTGCAGTGCTAGCAGTCTTACATTAAAATCACAAATGGTCATGAGACATCTGCTGTAATTACTACTTTACTTGGATGTTTTGCAGTAGTGCCTCTATTTGCTACTGCTGTTGCTGTGTGCTTTGAGCAACTTCTTACAAGTACCATTGAATAACTGAACTTGAAACTTCCTGTTCCAATACGTGACTGGTGGATGGAACAGATATATATGGGTTGCGTGTCTTTAGGTTTTATATTCCACAGCTCTCAAGATCGAGAAGTGGAAATTCTGTATCACGTTGTGTGTCAAATGGGATTTTTGTCTGTGGCTCCACGATCCCAGCTTCAGTATTTTCAGTGTATTTGAAATAATTTTTCAGTATTCTTAATGTCAAGATGTGTAAGAGAAGATGCTTAATGTTCCTGGAGATCAAAAGTTGCACTAACTGTATTACTTCTGCATACACAGAGGCGCTTTCATTTCTTCATTACTTCTGCACCAGTGGGAAGGATGTCTTTCAGTCTGTGAACAACTTAAATGAAAGTAATTTCTAAATGATTTCTGTAAAATTGATGTTGTAATAGCAGACTCTGTTGTGCAACACTTTGTTTTTGAATTTCACAGTCATCTTTATTCACACTGGTGAGACGTAAGCAATGCTGTGATGTATGATTTGAAGAACTTAATATTTCTTGTGTTTCAGTGGATTTCTTTAATTTCTCTCCATAGGTAAGAGTAGAGAACCGAAAAGTAGTCCAGCTTCAATGGAGAACAGTAGAGAAGAGGTAGGAATAAAAGTGCTTTTGAGATTTAGTTGCATGTCTAGTGCAGAATGGCTGGTATAGGAAACGCTGAGTTCACCTTGTTGCTTTTACAATAAAGAATATTGTCAGAATCATGCACTAAATGTCATCATATCTGCTCATGAAAAACATTAGCTATAATATATTTCAAAGGTAAAATTAAGTTTAAAATTGTACTCACTTTGATTTAGGCATATATAAGCAATTGTTTTTCTCCTCCCTTCCATATTTCCAAATTACTGAACTACAGAAATGTACTTGGACAACTTGTCTTTCTGATGCACAGTAGCTCTGGGGAAAGATGTCTCTCAACACACAGAGTTAGGTTTTACTTTCCTGAGGTGTGCAATTGCATTCTGGGTTAGGAACTGCAAAGTGTATATTGCAAAGTGAGTTTTTCTTTTAAAAGAAATTTGGTTAATTATTTTATCCTTAATCTGTTCTTTGGCTTATGTGTAAACAGACTCTTTCGGTCTAAAAGAATTGGTCTCTACCTTGTATTTACACTGAGATAGCAGCAGGTACTTGGTTCTCCTTTCAGGTGAATATGCTTTTTAAAAAAAAAGAAATACAGCTGGAGGTACAGATTATTCATTAAACATAAACTAGTTTCTTCTACTGGGGTGTTATATACACCAAAGACACTTTTCATGTGGTATGTCCTACTAATATCTGTTGGAAATGCTCAGGTTGGCAGCATGTTGACATGCAGAGAAAGCACAAGTGCCTGTGTACTGCCTTAGTTTGTCTTTATTGCAGTAAATTCAGGTATTTATTTGATACTGCCCACACCTAGTTATGATCTGTGTGCAGAAACCTCTGAAAAATCAGTTTTCCTCTAAGGACAGTCAGCCCTTTCTGGCACGTATGCCAGGTACCCAGTGGCTGCATTCTTGGGCAGTTCTCGGTGCTTACTAGTGCCAGGTCCCTAGTGCCAGCCTCACAGGGTCCTCTGTCCCTGCATCTCTCCTTTGCCTTGTGTGAATGACATTGACAGACCTGTGTGAGCTGCTGCCGCTCTAAGCACTGTGAGGAACCCCAGATGCTTATGAACAAGTGACAGTGCCCGGGAACGTGGCGGCAGGTGGGTGGGTATGGGTGAGTTAGGGCGTTTGTCCATGTGCTGATCACATGAGTTATCATTGTAGTGAAGGCACACAGACCAGGAGGCCCCAGAACTGATCAGGAGCTGTTCTCAGTCCCTTCTTCCAAAAGCTGAGAGAACTTGTTGAGACTTGTGCGGAGAGAATTGCCCAAAGACTCAGTGCTAGAGATAGGTGCAGTGTTTCTCTCTGGAGGTCGTCTGAACTTACAGCAGTGCCCTCTCCTAATCCCTTTTAAAATCTGTGCATAGGGAGGTTAGTGAGCATTTGTACCTTAGCTTGGAGATTGGTGACACCTAGGTTTAAGTCTGTTTTCCAAAGAATAAGGACTTCTTGGCACCTTACTACTGACCTGAAACTCTCACGGACTTAGTTCAAATGACCTGGTCTGACTTTTGAAATTGTATGTGTGTCACTTACCGTTAATACTCTTTCTGCTTTTTATTTTTTATTTTTTAAATTTGGTAGAAGTGCTGGTGACTTCTGAGATGTGTTCTAGTTAATGTAAGAAACTGCTTTTGTTGACAGCTCACTTGGTCACAACTGTGTTGACTTATACATTTTTTTCTTGTTTTTAGGGCAGTAGTTCTTCAGAAAGAACAAAATCCTTAGGATCATCACGTTCAAAAAGGTTGGTTTGGAAAATAAAAATGAAGAAATTACCTTTTGGCATATGAAGCTATAGAAAAGTCCATGTACTATGCCAGATGCTTCTAATATAAACCAGTATAAATCCATTAAGTTAGCAGAGTACTGGGAAAACAAATGCCATGTACTGCACTTTAACTTCAAACAATTTTTAGAGTCAAAGGTTATTAAGGTCATAGAGCTTGATTATTATTCTTTTTTTAACAAAGGCAAGAATGTTATCCTGTATTTTCAGGACGGAGGTGTTTATACAATTGTTCCTTCATTCTTGCTATTTCTACATGCAGGATTCTTCCAAAAATATAAATTGGGTCACGTGTTTAAAAAGGCTTTATGTATCTTACTGTTGGGAGACTGCAGAATCAAAGGGTGCTGCTAGGCTCTCCTGGGCAGAAACTGCTGTTTGCTGTCTCTCTGCTTAATCATTTTTGCTCTTTGGTTTAAAGAAGTCTGGAGCTAACTGTTTACCAACCAGTTTGAACCTACAGGAGACAGATTATTTGTGGCTGAAGTAACAGTCCAGTAAAACTCCTCCTTGTCTTTTTTCTCACAGCTGATGCTCATTCATGATTTTTAAAATTCTAGTACACTCTGTAGCTAGGTGAGCTCCTCTAAATGCACCATTTCAACAGCTGCCCCCTTACTGCTCTTTAAAAGCGTCGTGTATCTCTTTCACTCTCCTTTTTATCCAAGTCTCTCTGTCATATCTGCTGGAATTAAATAATATTCTTCATTCTCCCTTTTTTTTTGACTTGATTATGTATTTGCAAGTGTGGTTTTATATTTGGCTTTAATTTCTCCCTCATCTGAATCCAGTGTCCTGCTGAACTCGTCTTCATTTATGTAGCTTTTAAAGGCTTGGCTTTTTGCTTCTGTCACTGAAGGCATTTTTATTCATACATCTGTTGCATGGTGCCCGATACTGACAAAACCACTTTTCTCTGGTAGTTCATGTATTACCTTCAGACTACTGAAAATTATGCACAATGTTCTTTTTATTTTTAGGGGTTTTCCTCCTTTTTTTTCCCCTCCCTGTCCTGCCATAGTAAATTCATTTTATTTTAATGGATTCAGTTCTAAATTACGTTTGTGTGAAATTCTGGCAACTGCTCTTTTTATTCAGCAGTCAGCTTTCTAATTTCTTTCCACATTTCCTTTATTTCCTTGCAAGCATCTTTTCTGCCCAGCTGCTTTTTGTCATTTGCTAATATCTGTGTCCCCTCTTAGTGCTGCCTGTTAAACTTGAAATGATGTATAAAATTTCTGAGCAGGCATTCATGTGGGTTTTGTGTGACTGTCCTGCATACATTCTTAGATACACACTTTGTGAAACAAAAAAACTTTATTGGTATATCCTTTTATTTCATACAGGAGGGGAGAATTCCTGTTCCTAATAAGAAAATTAACCTACAGCTAACTTACTGTAATAACTTAGAGCATCCCACCTCACAATGCTTTAATCAAATTTAAAAAGAACATAGGCTTCCCCAACAAGTATGGTGTTTTGCTTGCAAAGGGCCAGGCTTACCTGTCATGCAATATGTAATATTTGTCATGGTATGAGGTTTGTTTTTTTTATGTCTATGCAGGAAACCTACAGTTGTAACAAAATATGTCGGATCAGATGATGAACAAATCTTAGATGAAACTGTAAATGAAGATCTTTCAAATGAAAACTCAGAAAACGATGTTGATATGAAAAGTTTGCCTAAAGGTAGTTCATGTCTGTCTTTGTTTCTCAATTCTGAAAATCAGCCAAGATTGCGATGCAGCATAAATGACTAGAATGCACAGGTATTAGTAAACTGCCCACCTTAGGCCCTGTTGGCTTTTATCTATAAACACACATGCTCGTGCGCACACACGCACGCCCCGTGCACACGCATTTGAAAGAGGAAACCAAGCACCTTTAGTTTTGAACCCAGGACAAGGGCTGTAGTGACTACACCAGGATGTCCTCGTGGCTTCATTTCAAATGTTTACTGACATCTGTGTATAACCAGCATAAAACAGGGGAAATAATTTATTTCTGTTCTTCTGCAGAAGTCTCAAACTTTGTCATTTTTGAGCCTTACTTATTTTACCGTTCTGTCTTTGAGGTTGTTAACAATTAGAGCAATAGAAGCCAAACTAAATCTTGGGGAGGGGGGGGGAAGGAAATGTCATTATTGGATCAATTTTAAGCACCCTTTTAAAACAGTTAATACTATAAGCCTACATCCCGCTTTTCTTAACTATAGCATGAGTTTGAATAATTTCTTCTGTTTCTTGCCTCTTAAGGTCACAGGAAAAATTGGAGGGACTGTTTCCTGCATGAGTAGCAGTATTTACAGCACTTGCTTTAAAATTATTTCAACAAAAATTTTAAACCTGAGCTCTTAAGTAGGAAAGATGATTCTTCATTCACTTAAGTTTGTTTAATACTCTTCTCTGTTTAAATAAAAATTAATGTCTGAAATTTGTTAAAGTTAAACCAGGCTTTATTCTATCGCATTTTCATTTATTTCATACTGAAATAAATTAAGATGAGGGAAACTGGATAGAAGAGGGAAAAGAGAGACAAAAGAGTAGTTACATTATGAGTTTCGGTAGATTTAAGCGACCTAAGCAAAGTCCTTTATTTGTAGCATTGCACTGTACTACACACACCCAGCAGTATGCCAGTCCTGTCCTGCACGTACCACATCAGGACAGAGAGCAGGATTTGTTCCTCATAGCCCACTCAGTCCTTGGCTTTTGTCCTATAACTGCCAAACAGATGTAGTTTGAAGTGTGTGGTGGTTCTTTTTGTTGGTGGTGTTGTTGGTTGTTTTTTTTTCTGTCAACACCTTTGCATTCAGAACTTGGTTGAGTTTTGGTCAAGAGATTGCACTTTTTAAAAGATGCTATGTTGGCTTTTATTTAAACAGGACTTTTGCACTTCATTTGGATGTGTAATGGTTTCCAATTTCTAAATAAAATTATTCTAGGTACAGTGGTTGTACAGCCTGAGCCAGTGCTGAATGAAGACAAAGATGATTTTAAAGGGCCTGAATTTAGAAGCAGAAATACCGTTAAAATGAAACCTGAAGCTCCCAAAAAGCGTGGAGGTAAATACAATTTAAAACATTTATTAAAACGGGTTTAAATTGTTGCTTATGACCACATTTGGTACATCTAAAAATTGTCCATATTTCTAATAAATTATCCTAAAAATACCTCCACTCTTCTGGCTTTTTGTTCATTGAAGATTGTAGCTGGCTGAAATTAGCCTCCATTGCTGCCCCTGCAATGCAGCAGTGAAAGCTAATATTAGTTCTCATTAAACTTCTTATTTTCAGTAGCTATAGGATGCATCATTAGGTAGTCCATATGGACCCTCTTGTTTTGTATTCAGAGCGGTTGCTTGGTTGCCATCAGCTGTTACAGGTATTCCTTTCTTTAAGGAATTCCATTGGAACACCATTGGTATGGGAATGTTCCCTGGCTCACCAAGAAAGCAGCTATATTTGTGCAGGGACATGTATAGGCATATTATGAATCAGTGAGCTAATAGAAACCTAAAACCTCTAATAATTCAAAGATTTTTTTTGTTTTGTTTTTAAATTGTGGGCCCTTGTGTGGATTATCTTTGAAAAGCTGCTGTGCCAGCTGGTTTTCCATAGCCACTGCTGAACTTGCAAAGTTAGACAGATTATAGTGATAACGGAAATGATTCTCATTTTTTTTCCCAAAAGGTAAAGGAAAGGGACACTTGTGTATGAAGGCGAATAAGAAGGCAGATACTTTTGTTAATGTTCAATATCTTAGTTCACACACCTCTAGCATGGTTATCCAGACAAACAGCTTTGGACGCACTATTCAGTCTGCCCATGGTATCATTTGAGATACTTGCTCTTTTAAGGCATTACTGTACTTTAGTAAGTGCTGGTTTTCCATCTGTGGTAGAAGAGCAGTGAAATGTGCCTGTGTGTACGTATGGGCTCACGCATGATCTTAGTCACATTTGGAGCAATGCTGTTTCCTCTAAATTACTAATCTTTCAGAGTCAGTTCCGTTCTGTTCATGCAGGGTCTCCTGTTCAGCACACAGGAATGCTTTTTCCATTTGTCTTGATAACAGTTTTACATGAGGTCCAACATAAATCTCCAGCATAGTGATAAAAAGATGGGGTACTTCTGCTTGAGCTTTATGGCCTGGGTCTGCATCCCCAGGACGGCTCAGATGGCCTGCCATTCCAGCTTTTACTCTCTATACATAGAAAGCTTGCAGGCCTTCTTTTGTCTGGAATGGTGACTCATGCCCAGCTGTGTGACTCAAGATAGTTTTGGAGGGGACAACAAGACTTTATCCAGGGCAAGCTCAGCTGTATCTGTGTCACTGCTGATAATCTTTGATTTGATATTAAAGCTATCTAATACACGTTAAGCTCCTGTCAGCTCTCCGGGAAATGGAACAGGTATTGCCTGCTCCTGCCTTGTCCCCATTTCCAACCAGGAAAGGCAGCCAGGCAAGGGACATGACTGGGGTCTAGGAGTGTATCCAGACAGTTATATTTTGTGCACAGAAGAGGCAGTGCAGATTGATTTCTACGCCTCTGTGCAGCAAGTCTAGTTATGTGAAGTGGCACTTTCTCTTGCTACTAGAATGAGGTGTGTAGCCAGCATACATACACTGGAGTAAGCATGTAAGCATGTAGTCCCAGCTACTTGAGACCCTGGATTCTATGCACAGCACAGGTAAATAAGTTGTAACAGCAAAATAAGAACTGCCAGCCTGTTGTGTTGGTTGCCAGGTGGACCTTTGCGTTTTTATCAGACGTTACGTGCCCTGTTTGTATTAGCAGTATGAGGAGGGATAGAACTCTTTCCTTTCTAGCCTCCAAATGCTGTTATCCAAGAGAGTAAGAGGCATTGTGTCAGTCCTTATTTTCAGGTTTTCTGTCTGCCTAGTGGTTATGGTTGTACAGTTGCTAGTAAACTTGTCGTTAGGAATGGTTTTAAGTATTTTCGCAATACTAATGAATTAGTAGTTGTATAATTTCTTTGGATCATAAGAATTTGTAGTAACATGGTTTACAAAGTTTGTCTCCTAAATTGTCCTTTTTTGTTCGTTTGTTTGTTTTTCTGGGGCCAACTTCCAAATCTTAGGAAGGAGGCAGCAGTACTTCCCCTTGAAGAGAAGGGGGAAGTGGTTTGGGACTTGGCAGTGAATAGCTTGTTCTCCCTCCGTTGGCTCTTACCCTCTGTGACTCTTACACCCATTTAAGGACTGTGATGCTTGACAAAGCCTGGCTAGGTTTCTGTCTGCGTACTGTCATAATGTGGTGTTCCCATCCAAGTAGTACAATATGATGGATGTGTTTATTTGAGGTTTACCAGCAGGTGTTTGAGATGTGCTTGATGTCAGAAGAGGTGCTCTCCGAGTCCATGAGCTCTGCAGTACACGCAGTCACACATGCCTTGCAGTTGCACACTAGAAATCTTGTATTCAGAATTTGAGACCTGCTATTTTCACTGAATCGTAGGGGTGCATTAGTTGCTCTTACCGACCTGTGAGCTATTTGAGATTATGCTTCAATAGCAAGTTGCTAGGAGTTTGTCTTGTGTCTTGAGAATGTTCTTTCAGTTTATTAACGTAGTGATAGTGGTGCTTGGTTCCAATTCTGTGGTAGTGATTATTTAAAGAATGTTAAAAACAAAAATACAATACTCAGCCTGAAACCATGAAGTTAATGATTGAGTTTCCTAGTGCTGCTTACTGAACATGTCGGATAAGTCACAGTGAAGTGATCCCCTGTCAAACCTCTGTCTCTTGGCTTTCCTTTTTCTTGAAAGCATTGCTGTCACTGAAAACAGAACAGTCTTGCAGTATAATTAGTTGGTTTGACAGCCTGGCATGTAGCGAGCCTCCCAGCCCCTTTCAAAGTGTTTTGTTCACCCCCTTTCAAAGTGTTTTGGGGGACTGTCATTAAAGCAACAGTTACTTGACTGAATGTAGACACAGCAGCAGAGCGGTACGCAAACGGTGGGAGCAAGCAGTAAGATGGTGAGAACATGCAGACTATAGTAAAGTAGTTTCAAAACAACCCAAACCAAACCCACCATCAAGAAGGGGACAACACGTGGAAAAAAGATTTTTTCAGGCAGTATTATAAGGGTTTCCTGCATCTTCTGTAATGGTTTCCCTTATTTTTCTTTGAGAAACTAAAATTGTATGTGAAAGAAATAACATAATACAAACTGAAACTCAGATCGTGTTTTACGAACAAAGATTAAGTGAGAAAGTTGTACAGGATGCCAGGGCTGCTTTGAGAGTTTGTGGTGACTCTTATTTAGGTGAGTTCTCATGAGGTAACCAGTCACTCTGAATTAAATGTCTGAAAGGAAAAAAATAAAATGGAACTTTGGCCCCAAGTGGAGTTCAGAAATGAGAGGAAAATTCTTTTGGTCTTCCAATGGCGAGTTGCTACAGAAAGATTTCTCTAATGCTGGGTGGTAAAGTAATGAAGGCATATGAAAAACCGAATAGGCCAGAATATTGTAAGAAAATGAAATAGGTGTATACAGATTTCTTAAAAAAAATAAATTAATGTGTGGTTTATAATCCTCTCTATAGAGGAAGGACTACATGGAATTGTAAGCTGTACAGCTTGTGGGCAACAGGTGAACCATTTTCAAAAGGATTCAATCTATAGACATCCTACACTGAAAGTTCTTATTTGTAAGGTATGTGGTAAACAGTTCTCCAGTTTGTACTGTTTGTTTTTGTTTGAAATGCATATTAGTTGATTTGGGTGGGATTTTTGTGGGAGTAGTTCTTGTTTATTGACCAATAAACTTTTCAGTCATTAACTGTTACAATTAAGGAAACTAAAAACAGTAAGAAAAAGGCAAATACAGCTTACAAATTTATATTCCTATTCTTTTATATCCCACTTAAACTCCTTGTGATTTCTTTGTAAGTTATTGTTACAGTTTTAAGGCTATAGTTTTAGTGAATTTTTTATGTTAAATCATCTGTATGAAATACCTGCCTGCTCAGAATGTATTATAAGAGCAGAGTCAGTTCTGGATCTCCTGGTAAAGCACTGTCCATGAAACAATGTCAGAATAAGCAGCGCAAAAGTAGCTTCAAAGCAATCTCAGTTTCACCTGTGTACCAGCTCCTGGACTATTTGAATTTATGGCAGCCTCTGTAATGAGGATGGAGTCCACAACCCAAACCCAGAATCTGGATCTTAAGCTATGTGGCTTCATGGTGGCTTCAGTTAGGCTCTGAGCTGCCTGTAGTGGGAAGAGGTGGGAAATAGGAGAAAGGAAATATTTCTATCCCCTGTTTTGGAGACCTCTTAATTTTCTAAGATATGTTTGTCTTGCAAATTGTTGAGATTCTGTATATATCTCTAGAGAGAGATACAGATCTGTGTTAAAATGCGCAGCTAGCATTCTCCTTGTCTTCCCTCTTTCTGCTTCTCCTGCAGTTCCCCATTGATGATACATACTCAGCTGACATATCTCAGGCATGTCCATCTAGTCTAATGTTCTGGCTCATTTCTTCTATTCATTCTGGCTTGTTCCTTTTATAAAATGTGCTTTTAGAAAAAACAGCTTACATGACAACTGAAGTCTTCACTTCAGTTAACTTCAATCTTAACTCTTGTTCCTGCACTTGAATATCCTTAACATGTAGATGTTCATGTTCCTGTCATGCATGTAAGGTACCTGGTGCATTTTTTAGACTTGAGTGTGTTGGGTTCCATAGCAGCTCTTGACTGTGAGCTCTGCTAGATAATTATATCATGTGTTGTCTCCCAGACTTTCTGCATCGTTACTTAGTTGAACATGGCCTTCTGTTGATGTGAAAGAGAAGAATGGAAGTCCCTGATCTGCATACTCCCTTGTCTACCATTGCTTTCTGTGCCTAGCTCTTTTTATTTTCCCCCTCCTCCTGTTTAGGTGAACAGTCCCAGACTTGAGAAGCTTTTTTCCTTCACCTAGATGTTCTATCAAGTGTCTGAACATCAGCTTTTACTGTTGTTTCTTTTTTTTTGGGTGGGGAGCAGGAGGGGGAGAAATTAGGGGGGAGGTTGTTTAGTTTGATTGAACAGGCGTATAACTCTGTTCCAGATAAAGGGGGGGCAGCACTTTTAATTCAGGTGTTGAAGCCACTTCTGGGTTCTGGATTCACTGAATCACTTGGTAGGACAGAATTGAGCTTCTGCTAATCCCTGTTCAAAGTAGAGCTTCAGGTCTGGGAGAACTTTCTTTGGTAGCAACTGGAAAAAAACCCCACAACTTAAAAATTTTGCTTAAAGAATTCAGCAACTGAAGCCACTGCTACTACTAGCTGAGTTGTGTGTATTTTTTTCTTACTATTACCATTTTTTCAATGAAGATCCTTAGTTTGCACCTGGAAATCGAAGCCTTGGATGTTAACATCTGGATAAATACTGAAGATCTTTTTATTTAAAGTCTTACAGGATCAGTTACTAACACAAGGAGCATACACCTGAAAGTTGTATTTTATGTAGGATTAATTATGTCAGGGAAGATGTGTTCATTTACTTAGGAAAAAACTCAGAGATTTGAAGAGAAACATTCGGTTGATGTTCCAAAATAGGCAAATACACAGCCATCAAACAAAAACCTATATAATTTTTAAATAAACCTGGAGCCATCTAGATAAGAAGTCATGGTTTAGGACCTGTTATATCTATGGAAGACATTTTTTAGATTAACACAACTGTATAAGGGTTAGAATGCTGAAGACGTTGCAGCTGCTGCTTCTAATGGTTTGCTTCTAATACCAAATTGATATGCCAAAATCATATCAATTGCTCAAGTCCAGCTGAGATTTACTAAAAGATTCCTTGTCCTATCTCCTTTACAGACTTGCTACAAGTATTACATGAGCGATGACATTAGCCGTGATTCAGATGGAATGGATGAGCAGTGTAGGTAAGTGTACAAAGCTGGGATAACACCCACGTCTCTTCTGTTGTCTTTTGATGTGCTTTTTTTTTCTTGCTGTAATGAACTTCCTGACAGAAAAAGACCAATATGCAGGAGCTGAAATCATCAATTGTTTCTCACTGAGAAATGCTCAACTCCAGGGGTTTTGTAAATATCTGCTTGTTATTTTAGTAGTTAACAGGAAAACATTTTATAAAGAAATCCAATAGCCACCACTTGTAAGATTATTGCTTTTTAACTCAATAGCACACCGCCTTACGAATACTTTAAAGATGAACTCTGATGTTCAAAGCCTCATGAGCCATAGAGACGTTTCCATGTGCATCTCCCACTTTTGAAATTCTGAATCCTTCTTAGTCCTTGTGTTAGAGCTAAATGTGTCAAAACTGTGTGGTTTGTGATGCCTATGGGCTTCCTTGCCTGCTGCTTTCCAGGTCTTCATCTAGACATAGATCAAAATACATATATTTTTCTTTTCATATGTGCCTGCAGTATTAAGGGACCAGTTAAGGCTTAGAAAGACAAGCTGACTCATTTTGCTATAAAATCTCCCCCCCCTTTTTCTTTCTTTTTCAAAATTGTCTGAAGAAACATAGAAAATAAATTTCAATTAATTTTTTATCTTATCTAAAATCAGGTACCACTGACAATTTCAGCTTTGTGAACTGTTAATCTAATACCTTGATTTTCTGACTTCGCAGTTTTCAACTGAGTACTTTTCAGTTGTGCTTTTAATACTGGTTTTAATTAATGGATATCTGGTTTATTACCTGAATTTTTAAAATGCCATTTCTTTGTCAAATAGTGAAAGATACGTAAACTTCTTGATACGGTGATAAGACTCTTAGGTTTCTTCCGTGTCGTTTCAGGTGGTGTGCTGAAGGTGGAAATTTGATTTGCTGTGACTTTTGCCATAACGCCTTCTGTAAAAAGTGCATTTTGCGCAACCTGGGTCGAAAGGAGTTATCAACTATACTGCATGAAAACAGCCAGTGGCACTGCTACATTTGTCATCCAGAGCCTTTGTTGGACTTGGTCACTGCATGTGACAGTGTCTTTGAAAATCTAGAACAGTTACTGCAACAAAACAAAAAAAAGATCAGAGTTGAAAGTGAAAAAAGTAAAATATGTGACCAATCGGTCAAGTTTTCTCCAAAGAGAAATAATTCAAACTGTAATGGTGAAGAAAAAAACCTAGATGATTCATATTCAGGTTCACTAACGTATTCCTATAAAGCACTAATGGTGCCAAAAGACTTGCTTAAGAAAACAAAAAAGCTGGTTGAAACTACAACAAATCTGAACTCTAGCTTTGTAAGCTTTTTGAAAAACGCTGCAGAAAATGTAGAAATCAGCCCAACCAGCCAACTTTGCCAGCTAAAAGCTTTCAAATCAGTGTTGAGTGACATGAAAAAAGCTCATCTGGCACTAGAAGAAGGTCTGAACCTGGAAATTCAAGCTTTGAATGTTAAACTGAAAGATAAAATTACCAAAGAGAAAAAAACTGATGTTAGGTCAGAAAAAAACGAGGTGAAAAAAGATGAAGCAAAGGAACATGTGGCATCAAAAGAAGACGACACTGCAAAGACGCAGAAACCAGTTGTGTCGCAGCCTGAAGGTGAGCCCATGGATCAAAGTGTTCCGAGTGCAAAACAAACAGAGAACAAGCGTGTGTCTGGTGAAGATAGAAAGTCTGGCAGAAATGAGGAACCTCAGTATGAACCTAATAGTACAGAGGCTCTAGACATGGATATAGTGTCTATTCCCTCATCTGTTCCGGAAGATATTTTTGAGACTCTAGAATCTGCTATGGAGATTCAGATTGCATCAGATGAGCAAGACAGTGGAAACACAGGAACAGATCATGACAGTCTAAATTCAAATACAAAGTCAAACACTCTTGTGAAAGATACCAAAGGTGGTTCTAAGTTAAAATCATCAGCTAAAGGAACAAAAGAACTAATTGTAAAATTGACTCCTGTTTCCCTTTCAGAGTCTACAATTAAAGCTGAAGATCAAGACAGCAATCTAGAAAAAGGGAGGAAGGATGCTGATGCAACACCTAGAGCAGAAAACTGTGTTTCTGTACAACAAAATCATAATGCCGGCAGCGAACCCCCTGTGGAGAACGAAACCGCCTCGCTTGCAGAGGAGTCTGACCTCCGGAGATCGCCGCGCGTGAAGACCACACCGCTGAGGCGCCAAGCAGACATCAGTCCTCTGACATCAAATTCGGAAGAAGACAGCAATGACACGTGTAATGAAAAACGTAAAAGGAAATCAGCAAAACAGCCAAGGAGGAAAAACGATAAAAGGAATGCTTCTAACAGTACTGCCGATGGGCCTAGCCCTAATAAACTTTCCAAATCAAAAAAGCCAGACGTATTAGATCAGAGCTCAGATTCTGATGAGATGCCAGCTGTTCTTAAAGAAGTAGCCATGATGAGTCACAGTTCTTCAGATATTGATAGCAACAGTGAAGCACCAACAAATGATCAGAAGACTTCAGATTTCCTAAAGAATCAACCTGTAAAGGATGAAAATGGAAAACGAAAAAGAAAAAGTTCCAGTTCTGGTTCAGATTTAGATGCTAAAAGAGGCAAATCGGCTAAAAATTCTGCTGCTGCTAAAAAGAAACGACAGAACTACTCAGATTCTTCAAACTATGATTCTGAACTAGAAAAAGAAATACAAATTTTGAGTAAAATTGAGTCTGCAAAAAAAGCTAAGAAAAAATACTCACGAAAAGAAGATAGTTATGATTCCTCAGAAGAAGAGCAGAGGAAAAAAGTCAGCAGTAAGAGAAAGGTAAATCTGAAGAAGAAGGGAGAGAAATCTTCTGAAGATGACGATGCTGAAAAGTCTTCCCCGGAGAAGGAGATTAATCATTCTCCTAAAGAGAAGAAAACTGGTAAAGGGCCAACTGCTAAGGAAAAGGCAAACAGAGACTCAAAAGAAAAAACTGGAAAGGGAAAGCAGGATGAGTCTTCTGATGCTGAGAAGTCTGTTGTGGAGAAAGAGGAGAGTTCTCCTAAAGGTGCAGCACTGCCTGAGGCTAAGAAGACCAAGGATCTGAAAAAGAAAAAGCCACAGGAAGAGTCGTCTTCAGATAGTGCTGAGAAATCTACAAAGAAAGAGCACAGTATTGAATCTCCAAAAGACAGATTCAAGAATAAAAAAGGATCAGAGAGCAAAGTGAAGAAATCTGAAAAACTGAAGAAGAAAAGTTGCAAGAAAGAGGAAGATGATTCCTCTTCCGATGTTGAAAAGTCATCTCCAGACAAAGGAAGTTGCCATTCTTCTGAAAACGACAAAACTAAAAATGAGCCAGTATTTAAAGAAAAGAGAAGGATGAATTTGAGAGAGAGAGTATCTAAAAGAGTACAGATGGATTTATCCTCTGATGCTGAGAAATCTCCCCTGAAAGAAGAGAGTTCCTCTGAAGATGCTGTACAGAGTAAAAAACAAACTGAAACTAAAGAGAAGAAAAAAATGAGTCACAAAAAGAAAATTTCCAAGAAAGAACAGAATGACTCATTTTCCTCTTCTGATGAGGAGTCTTACGAAGACAGTAAGAAAAAGATTAAAAGAGGGTCAATGAAAGAAAGTAAAAAGAGTAACTTAAAAAAGAAAGTGTCGAAAAAGGTGGTTGTCACTTCCTCTTCCTCATCTAGTAGGGAAGAAAATGATGAGCAGAATTTGACAGGTGATGGAAGCAGCGATGAGCAGAAAATCATGCCAGTGACTGAAAACTTAATGCTGTCTGCTGGTACAGGATTTTGTCAGTCATCAGGTGTGCAAAAGATGTTCGTCTCCCTGTGTTGCTAATATACAAATAGAGGACACTTGTATGATCTGGGTCCCATTTAATAATCTAGCAGGGAAAATACTTGTAAATTGGTTATTTGACATTTTAACCTTTGTGTTCAGTTAGATTTTCTGATACTGATTTGGAAGCACTCATTTCAAGTTGCATAGCTTGTCACCTGGGGGGAGAAAAGGCTGTCACTATGAATGGAGAGGCTTGGGAAGCTGTGGCTTGTAATTCCCGCAGTATTTCTTGCAACACAGCTACAAAGCCTGTTCCATGCTCTGGCTGCCCAGGTACTGTTAAGCAGGAACTGATTGTAAGCACTAGATAGCTGGTGGACTCAAACCTGTCAGCTCGTGGCTGTGCACCTGAGATGGCTCTAAAGGTTTGTGCCTTTGTGGTACACATCTTAAAACCCAAGTAGATCTTTGTGCCTCACGAGCCCCATGTAGCCCTAGAACAGCTGGTGTCTGTCACAGCTTATTGTTTTCACATTAGGTTTAATAGTAATAATTCTTCTTGCCAGGATAGAGCTACTCTATCGGTGCATGAGTGTCTTACATCTTTAGGAAATTAGAAAAAAATTCAGAACTGTTGAATTTGACCACTTGGCTTTGATGAACGTAAAAAAGAAGGGTGGTTTTGTGTGGTACATGGATAGTATGCATGTTTTCAATAAATGACTTATCAACTAGAAAAAATGAGACCTGTTTGCTGCTTTAATTACCATGACAGGTAAATTACTTTATATTTGTATGCTTCTAATGAGGTTCCATAGAACTTTTTGTACGTGACTTTACTCTGTCTGAGCCAACACTTATGGTAGTTTGCAATGAATAAAACAGAAATCTGGTTATGAAGATAGTAGAGGGGTTATAGTTGCATTTTGGCTTTCACAAAAACCCCTTGTAGGCAAGCAATAAATGGATTGTTGTTTGTCACTTTTTAAAATAAAAATCCCACCCGTAAACAAACAAAACATCCTGATTTGAAATAAAACTTAATGTTTGTCCTTCTTCCTATGGGCTTGATGCCGACACTTTTTCTTCCCTAAGTTTTCCTGCAGTTTCTGGAAAATTGTTCATTTTTGCAGATGCAAAGGTCGCTTTTCACAGGTGCTGCTGTGGGTTGAGAGCCCCATAAGGAAGCAAAGTTTGATTAATGGCTATTTTGCATCATTGTAGTGTGAAATAAAGTTTCTGGTTCTGCGTATTATACAGCCCTGTAATGTTTCTTTTTCAAGGTCCATGATGAAGTAAGTTTAGTTCTGTCTCTCTGTAATACTGGGGCTTTTGCCTGATGGCTGCCAAGCAGCATTTTCCCTGGTGATGCCACTGCTGGGGCAGATTGCAAATAGTTAATTATTTGCATAGTAATGGACTAGTATCTTATACATGGTACTGCCACAGCTCTTAAGACACTTTGGTACTGGGTGACAGTAGCCCATATACAGTAGCTCTCAGCATCACTGGACCAGCAAAGAAAAATAACACTGCACGTGAGCAATTCTCTTTTGAAAGTGGCTTCATAGGCTTGGTATTGAAATGGCCGAGGAAGAGGAAAGTGCTTGTAATCTCTTGTAATGCGTGAGAAGGTGTCTGAGGCAGTGGGAGCCAGTGTTTTACTTGCAAGTCACAAGAGAAAAGATTGGGTAATTATTGGATGGGAAAGACAGATACCAGTGTACAAATTGGAAGCATGAGATGGTGATGTGGGATGATTGACAGTAGACTGAGTGAGTTGTTTTAGCCTGGAGAGAGAATGCTAAAAATGGGGAGTCTTAATTGCTCTCTTTTAATCACCTAATGCATAATTAAAGACAAGGCTGAGGCAGATGCGTGGAAAGAGACCATGGGTACAAGTTTTGGCAAGGAAGACTCTTGATTAGGTGATAGGAAAAAAAATCTTAACGTTGAGGATGTTCAAAGCCTGAAACTGTTTGTGCTCTCAGAGTTTGGAATCCCTGTCCGTGGATTGGGGTTGGACCCAATGATCTCTCAAGGTCCCTTCCAAGCCCTACAATTCTGTGAAATCCTCAACATTTGCCTGGCCAAGGCCCTGAGGAAACTGACCTCTCTTTGGAGTTAGCTGTGCTTTGAGGATGGAGTTGATTAGGTTTAGAGGTCTCTTCCAACCTTAGTTATTGTATGCCTCTATGAGAATCTGCCTTTGTTAGATTATTTTAAAAGGAGCCAAACTTGCCTTTTTGCTTTGGTTTGATTTTGACTTAATAGGTGAGTAATAAGGGAATCTCTTCTGTGGCTGAACAAACTATGTATGCTGATCGTTAAGCGGCCCTTGGAATCAGGGCCAGTCAAGAGGCTGTGTCTGTGTATCTAAGCCCAAGAGAGAGGTGCTCTGTGTGACCCTCCTGTGCACTCCTGTTGTACATCTGGCTAGTGGGAACTCCAGGACAAGTGTAGCTTAGAACAACGTGGAGCAAGCCACTCATAGTCTAAGTTTAGGTAGAAGATAAACAGAAACTATCAATGAAGGGATCTCAGTTCATTAGGATTTTGAGGTCTCTTTTCCTAAGCTTAATTTTATTAACTAGCAGATTTGGCTAATGTGTAAATCAGAAGAATGAGTGAAGAGAAAGGGGAAAGGTCTGGAGTGTGCTAGAAATAATCTGAATTCTTGGTTCAAGCCAAGAACATAGTGGGAGCATGAAAGGCAGGGATCATGCTGTGCTGTGCTAAATGGAGCTAGTAACTTCTTCAGAGATGTCATTCCTGAATCCTACATGGGGTATTCAGTCTCTGTATGTTTTCCTGTAAAAACCCAGATTTCATAATATGTAATAAGGAAAGAATTGTGAGTTTCATGTAGTAGCAAGCATATGACATGGGTAAAAGTGCTTCTTGAAAAATTGGAGACTTCTATTAATAAAAAAATATTTATATAGTTTAGAATAGATAACTGGCTTGTTTGCTAGGAGAATGGTGGTGGTATTACTGAGCTATTTTTATCTGGGGGTTCTTGGCAGAGACAGGAGTTTGTGTGCTGTGTTGTTTATTGCTGACTTTATTAAGTGTTGATGTTCTCTGGTTTTTTGTTTCCCCTTCCTCCCCCAGGAGATGAGGGAGAGACTAAATCAAGGGCTGTTCCGATGGAGGAGGAGGAAGATGATGATGATGACGATCCTGAGAATAGGTATGATACCATCCATAAGGACTTAAAAACGATTATAACACACCCTAGGCGTGGGCGCAAACCGGCGCAACGGAAGAGCAAGCAGGTTGTGAAACCCACGACTGCCTGCCTTGTAAAGACTCGCTCACGGGCTTCCCGCAAGCTTGAACAAAGGGCCAGAAAATAGAGGCCAAATCCAGAAATGCAAAGAAAGTATTTCCAAGTGTTAGCTAACACACCTTGCATAGGGTGTGTTATAAATGTACTGCAGCACTGTGCTGTTTACTTTCCCATTGAGAGTGAGAGGTTTGTGACAAGTATTGCATTCGGGCAGGTAAAAACCTACTTTTCTGGTAAATGTGAATTTCAGGTAATTCACTAAAAACTGACATCTGTGCAATATGCAGTGCTGAAGTATTTTAGATTGAACTTGGTTATTCCTGTTGCATAATTTGCTTTTTAAATTGAAATACCATTTCTCAATAAAGAGAAAACACCAGTGTGAAGAAAACAGTATTAGGTATTTTAATGAAATTGAGCTTTTAATCCACTAAAGAGTAGCTGAAGTGACTAATGTGGTAGTTGAGGCCCTGATTCTACAAGCACTGTGCATAGGCTCAACTGTATCAAAGAGGTGAATTACACGTAGAAAATTTTAAGTCCTTGCATAGATCTGCAGCGCTGCGGCTTCTATGTATTGCTTCAGTTTCAAGTTCAATAAAAATGTATCTATGTTAGTTAGTTAGTTAAGACATGTTATATTTGTTAGTTATCAAAATGAGCCTGGCTAGAAAATGTAAAAGCTTTTATTTCCTAATGATTGAATGCACATGAAGTATTGCTCAATCACAAGCCACAGTTTCTTTTTTGGAAGTTATTGTAGTTAGACTAAAGAGTTATTCAACAGATTTATATACAGTATTTCAGAAACTGATTTTTTTTTTTAGCCATATAGCATGTATGGGACCAGCTTTATAGCTTTGCACAGTTGCTGGAGTCTCTTTCTGCTTCTGAGCCTCACGAGTTAGAATATGGTATCTTTGTTTCACAGAGTTGTATGTTTTGATCTATTGCTGAAGTAAATTTAAAAAACACTGGTTTATATCCTTCACAGACCTCAGTTTGGCATCAAAATGCTGCTGATGATGTAGTTGCCTATTTTCAGTCATCAAATTTAATCAAATAATTCAGCTTTTAAAGAAAGCTGCTCCATAGGGACTTGACAGCACAGGGTCATAAGCAGAACACGTAAAATTAGGTAATAGAAGTTTTTTTAAAATTCTGCTTTAATTTCAGTCTTGCTTTGATTTTATACCCCCTTCTCCCCCTTTTTTTTTTTTCTTTGTTTGGTTTCTTAAGTGTTTCTGGGTGATAACTAAGCCAACACACTTTTGTCAAAGTTCAGTGTTTCCCATACAAACATTACTGACAAATCTTTCTTAATAGTTTAAGAGCTATATTGGGAAATGAGTTAACCCAATTGGTAACAAACAAATCAGTACTATGAACTTGGGGTTTAAAAATCAGTTTCTGTACTTTGTTCTTAAGCTGAATCTCTGTTGAAATCTTTATTTAGGGAATATTTTGAATATATATTTGAGGTGGGGAGGCATTTTGTCAATAAACAGTTTTGTCAACCTTCAGACATGTTAACTGGTAACTGCAGTCTCATTTTTTACCTTCGCACATGTTGTACTTGGCACCAAAATCAGAGATATAAAACTGTAAAAAGATGGAACAAATTTCAAGAACTTAAAAGTTTGTTCTTCTGTTTACTCAACACAAAGTGTTTAAATAGTTTACCTACTATTCAGATAAGTTGCCTATTTTCTTCCAGGCCAAAGAGGGTATGTAGTACCTACTGGGTATTTGTAGTGTGGGAACTCTCATGTTTTCAAGTCTCTAGCTTAGATGTTCTGTTATTTGCATACCTTTGGATGTGCATGACATGAATATTAATAGTCTTGAAATCATCTTTGCCAAAATGCAATATCCAAGTGGATCGTAATATGACATACAGTGCTGTATGCTTTCCTCTTATGTTGTGTAATTATCTATTATTGGTCCTTCTGATCTTTTAAATGGTACTGTTTAATATGTTTGCAGTAGTTTTATTTGTGAAGAAGTTAATAGTGTATTTAATGCAGAATGCCTTTAAATATTTGCTTGCAATAAATTTTTGTAAAACGTTTTTCTTGTCCAAGCATTTAATTTAATACAACTCTGACAGCTTGAAAATCGGGCTCTTCCCACAAAGCCAGTACAGGATTTAGAACAAGGTGTTTGGCAGTTTTCACAATTCGTGGTTTTTTTCTTCTTGTTCTGTTTTGTTTTGGTTTGGTTTTTTTTTTTTTTGGTAAATGTGTATGTCATTTCATCCAAATACTCATCTCTCAAACTATGTTTTAAATGGTTCTGAATTTGTTAGTTACCAGAGGCCCATTTAATTCAGTATGCTCTAGCTGAAAGAACAGTGGCTTTTATTAGCCACATAAAAATGTTCTTTCCCCTCCCCTCACCATTCCCCATCCAAGGCTTGTTTTGGGCAACCTTATTTCTACGTGTAAGTAGTAGGTATTAATGAACACTACGTGTGAGTTGATTGCCAAATCTAATTGGTAAAAATATGTCACGATAACTGATAGATAAATTTACTGTATAAGAAGAACAAATACTTCTATAGCGGTAGTGTCTCACCAAGTTTTTTGACAATTGACAAAGGAGTCCATCAGATTGGCACTCTAAAATTCATGAACAAGAATGGTGCAAACTGGCATGTGGACTTAACTCCATGTCATGAGAGGCTGTACCTACTGTTCCAATTTTGATGAAATGTCTGAAGGGTAAAGTAATCCTGCTCTGTGAGTAAACAAACCATGGGATAGCTCTTAAATTGCCCGTTTCTCGCTTAAAATGCTTTCTTTTACAATAAGTAAAAAAATACATAGTAAACAATTCATTAGTTTTAAATGTGGATTGTTGGTATCATTCTTACAAAGGTGAAATATGAAATCCTGATTTATATAAAATCATATATCTATACCGTTGTTTTATTCTAGAGTTAGTTTTCTGTGTCCTGGTTGAGGTGACAAGCCCATTCTGGAAGGCACTGCATAAATATGTGTTGGGAAAATGTCCTTTATACGAATCTCACAGAATCTTTAGATACCGTGGTGCGGGGCTAGGCAACGTGACGTACTCACAGTCACAGCAAATCAGTGGCAGGAGTGAATGAAATGCAGGGGGGTTATTTTCTTTTAACTCTCTGACGTCCTGTGCCAGAGGTCACAGAGGTCTTTGCTGCCTAATTCCACGGGTTTATAGTGTTGAACTCTTACGTCTGGTTGGCCAAGAACGTTTTTTATGTCCTTGACCTGAGTATAAGCTACGATATGTTTTCACCATGGGTTTCTCTGGAAGAATGTGAGCAGGGGAGTTTTCACACTATCACCATTGTTTTTCTTGGCACTTGCAGTTTGATGTTCATGCAAATATTAAAATGCTAAAGCTAGCATATGAAGTTTTTTAGTTTGGAAACCTAGTTGCTTTAGAATTGGGTTTATATCTGAAAAGTGATAACGTTATCTTGACCCACA
Source organism: Zapornia atra (assembly GCA_013400835.1). NCBI lineage: Eukaryota > Metazoa > Chordata > Aves > Gruiformes > Rallidae > Zapornia > Zapornia atra. Next base: position 62,321 of record VZTU01021957.1, on the reverse strand, counting down.
TATAATTTAATTTAAAACCAGTTTCAAGAGGCCCATAGTCTAATTCACTGAAGTCCTTTGTTAGTCACTTGTCAGACACATTTGCAAGGCTTAATCTGCTTGGTTCTAATATTGCTTACACTTGTAATTCATCTCAGATATGTAGTTACATCAAAACCAAGCATCTTTTCAATTCTGAACATGGAAGCAATGTGTTAGCTTTTTAGCCAGTAGAATGCCCTGAGGGGGATGTGGCTCTGGTGCTGAACACACAGTTCTGCCTGTTTGATTCAGAGCAGTTCAGTTGTTACCCTAGCTAAAAATGTGCCTGAGTTTTATCTTCAGAGTATAAAAGCAGTAACTTATCAGTAATTAATACTATAATAAGGAAAAAAAGTAAATTTATCTGGTCTGGTTGGTGGTTCTGAAGACGATTAGTAGGAAAATAAAGCATCTTCTGTTCGCAGATAGTAGATTTTGTGTGTGGTAGTTTTAGGTAAATGATACATTTGCTCCCCCCCACCTCCAAACCATATTCCATAAAAGAACAAATAAAAATGTCTGTTGTCTTTCCTGAAGGAGAAAAGTCAACCTTTGTTTAAAAAAAACAGAAATACATTTTAAAGGTGACTTATATGAGAGGTAAGTATTGTTACCCGCCTACTAGCTGATGTTGCAAATGCTTTGAGGACAATCCACAATAAGTCAAAGGTAGAATTGCCAGGCAGGCCTTTCAGAATGGAGTTCTCAAGTTTTGCAGTTCTCTTTAGTGTTCCTGCTGCTCTTTTTTTTTTTTTCTTTTTTTTTCTTCCTTCCAAAGCAGAACTTTGACAATGTTGTTATTTTTTTTTAAACAAGAAATTATCCAAACTGCTGCTGACTGCGTTTCCTGGAGTAGAATTCAAGGTTAATAATTTACAGGAGAATCTTTTAAAGAGAAGCCAGCCTGAAATATTCCAAGCAGTTTCATTTTGAAGAAAAAGTTCTTTTGACTATCAAGAGATGGAAGAAATATAGTCCTAATTTCTTGATAAGGATTTATTGATGCCTGTTGCTATTATATGTGATGTGGTGGGTTTAAAAAAAAAACACAACAAAGCCCAAAACCCTAAGTCTCTTTTCCCAATCCTCTGCAAGGACCTAATGAAAATACATCTGGGAGAAGATGCTACTTACTTTAGTAAGATTCCATTGGATTCATGCTGTGATCTGTTGATATATATGGAATTAAAGTTTACCAAGAGTGCTGCACTTTAAAGTTCTAATCAGCTATTTGTTCACAAGCCGTTTCTCAAAAGAGGGGTGTGTTTTGGGTCCTGATGGGTAGTCTGTGACTCGCTGAGCAATCTTAAATGTTTATTAAACCATTTTACTTCTGTCTTTTAACTATAGCGGAATATACAGTGGTGGTAGAAGTTCTTTGGAAAATATTGTGTGAAGTGTTAGGGAAAACTGCCTTGGGAAAATCCCCTTTGAAAAGTTCCTTTCTTTCAGGGACCGGTTTCATGCTGAAAACTGAAATATGGAATCTTTAAAAACCTATTTGATAGTGCTGTGTTAAAGGAACAACTGACTTTTCACATGTCTAAGGAGCCACACTTAGGAAATCACTGTTCTCTTTTATGCTTTCCTCGTGAGGTTCACTTTCCTTGTGTTTGAACTGTTGTTTTGACTGGTCTCAAAGCTTTCCTGTTCTGAACCAGGTACATACGGTTTACGCTAATTCTCCTGAAAGACAACAACCAGATCTGTCCTAGGAAAAAAAATAAAATAGAATCTTAACTTTAAATTGATGGCCATGGAATGAAAAAGATATTTCTGAAATTTATGTGAGAAAAGGCCTGGTTTTATTCTTTCAGAATTATTTTTTCCCCTGGAAGTACAAGTTCTCAGATAAGTCCTCCATTTTCCTGTGTGTTTGACGTGATCTATATTTTGCCTTGCATAGATTAATAGAAGATAGGGATTTTTTTTATGTTGGAAAAGCAGGTAGAGAAATTATTTTCCCACAATAACTTCTTGTATGTTAGCTGAAAACACTCCTGTGCAGAAATGCTCCTGTGAGGAGCTGAGCAGTTTGTGGAACAGGACATAGGATTGGAAGTTTTTCTTTGCAGATCAGGTCCTGTAACATTTGACAAAATGTTTTTGTGTGTATACACATGGTCTTTTATTTTTCACTGTGGTTGCTCTAAGGCAGGTACATGTAGTTCTCTGAGGAATTTGGTGAGGGGTTTTCTTCCCCTGAGGCACTTGATGTCACTTCGCCTTGAGCCATCCTGAGTTGCTTCAATGGCTGCAGCATCTCTTTTGCAGTGTGGTGGGCCCAGGCAATTAGACTGGCAACATAGTTGAAGTCAAGCTATGTAGAAATAGGGTAATACATACTTTTTTTTCTTTTTTAAAATTTATTTTTTATTTTAACCTGTGAGTTAATGCATATTTTGCAGTTGTTTTAAACAGGCGTTCAGTGACACACTGATTTTAAAACCTACTGTTGACATAGACACTAGTCAAGTAGATTCAGTGCCTCAGGAAATGAATCTCATTGTTTTAGATCAAGTAAGCATGCTAACATTTTTGGAGGGGAATGATTGGTGTATTAGGATTTGATCTGCAGCACCTTCACGTTCTTGTTACAGTTAGAACTCATACAGGTGCCTGTCCCAGCACCAGAGTCCATCCACACAGACTGTGAATAAAATGAAATGTTTTAAGCTTGTACCTGTTATAGCTGTTTCTAGTCTTGCTGCAAAGCATGGAACTTCTTTTTTTTAAGATGCATTATACGTCTATAAGATTTGCTTCCTAAAAGCAAGTTAACACATTACATTTAACATGAGATTTTTGCTGATATATCCTGTCTTACCACAAATGACTTTTCATCGTGTCTTTTTTTGTTCAGCTTTCAACCCTTTTTTTGAAGTTCTGAATGGTATAGGATTACACTTAGCGTTTGTAGATTTGCTTGAGCAGTGGAATAAATAGTGTTTTCTGTTTTACTTCAAAGAATTGCCAAGAAAATGCTTTTAGAAGAAATCAAAGCCAATCTTTCCTCTGATGAGGATGCATCTTCAGATGATGAATCGGACAAAGGAAAAAAGAAACCGGGAAAGCAAAATGAAACCCCAGGAGATGATGGTGAGCACCAAAAAGCACCTGGGAAAAAAGAGATGCAGTGCCTGTCATAATTTCAAAGGTCACTTGGGAAAATATTAAAGTTCCTTCGGTTTTCAAAAAAAAAAGGTCATTGATGTCAATAGATAGTTGTCAGATAGAGGCCAATGTACATGGTTGTGAGGATTGTCTTATCTTTTACTCTTCTGCAAGCGTGTTTTTTTAGTATTAGTCTGGTATTGTAACAAATTCAGAAGTTACAGGGATTTGTGAGGAATAAGCAGAACAGAAAGAGGGAGATTACATTGCCATACAGTCATTGGAACTGACACACCAAGCATTTAGGCATCATAAAGTCCTTGAAATTTGAGGGAACTGCAGTACGTTGTCCATGATTTCCTGGAAAAGCACAGTTTAGCCTAAATTAATTCAGATTTTAATTCTTGGCAAATTTAAGTAAGAAAAAAATGACCATTGTGCATGTTGTACTGACTCTTTCTCTCTGACAGAAGTGAATGAAAAAGAAGATAATTCTGAATCAGAGTCAGAGGAAGAAGAGTCAAAGAAGCCCCGGTACAGACACAGGTTGCTGCGGCACAAGCTGACAGTGAGTGATGGAGAGTCTGGGGAAGAAAAAAAGGTGAAACCAAAAGAGAAGAAAGAAGGGAAGCGCAGAAATAGAAGGAAAGGTACACAACAGATGTTTCTTGTCACAAAATGAACTTGCATTTATAAAATAAGTCCAAAGCATGTCAGAATGGACATCTGAAATGCAGTGATTCAAAAATTCTGTATATGTGTTGTGTATTAAATCTAGAATTCTCTTACCTGTGTCTGATAAATAGTTTAGTTTTAAATGTCCGATAGAGACGCAGCCCTCTCCACTGACTGCATCCTCTGAATTGGGTTGATCTTGTGGAGTCTTAAAATACTCATCTTCAGTACCAGAGTTGAGGCCTGTATGTCTGATTTGTGAAGATAAAGCTTTGTGTAATTCCTCTCTCTAACTTGGGCTGTTGGTAAGAACCCGCAGTTTCTCCATCCTGGTGTTTGGATGTCGCAGGCCTGAGCTGAACGCCAGGTGGCACTGCAAAATGGCACCTCGCTCGGATCTGTCCCGGCCTTGCTGTGTGCAAGGACAGAGAGGCGATCAACCCTTCGCATTGAATCATGTTGAGCAAGGAGGGGAGCGATAACAGAGACAAATACTGCCACGGTGGTCGCTGTAGATGCCGATAATAAGTACTTCCCTGTTCTTAGTGTCGTGCTGGTGCCAGGCATCTTTCGTGCTGTTCTGCAGACTAAAAGATGCAGTGGAATTTGTTTCAGTGTTTTCCTTTGTGAAAACTCTCTCCTTCTTATCTGCTTTTTACGGTATATTCGTGCTTTTCCCCCGTGCGGAATTATAACTCTACCAATACAGTGGCAGTGTGCAAATAAGATGTAGCCAGACCAATTCTCAGGATGTTTTAGTGTGAGTCTTTTAAGTTCACCACTCTAAATAAATAAAGCAATACACTTTATTTCAGCTCCCCATGTACGTAAAGCAACCCTTGTTTTAAGCCTTGCTGTTTGTAGAACTGTTAAGTTTTCCACTGTGGTCTGGGTCAAACTGAAATTGTAAAGACACTAAACAGCATGCTGGCCTTGATGACCTCTGAATGCCCATGATGGCTTCTAAGGGGAGTTATGGAAGTATTACCTAACGCTGCCAGTTTAGGTGTATTTTTAATAGTTTTCAACTTGCATTACCCGAGGAAACTTCCAAGTTAAATACAGTAATGTAATTGCATATGTTGTTAGAAAATAAGGGTCATTTGCATGAATTGTGAAGAATGATTATAAAATGACACCTAAAATATTTGAAACAAAAGCTTCTGTGTAATTAAGTTCTGTACTGGTCCCCACTGGGTTCTTTCCTCCTTGCCCACTGTTTTTGGATGCTTTCTTGTGAACTATACTTAGATGTATTCATGCATAAGGACCTCAAGGCTTGTTGGCATAATGTCCCTCAGAACTTCGTTAGTGCTTACGTGTTAAGCTTTTCTGCTCTGTACCCCTTGTATTCCTGTTCCTCCTTATTAGTGTGGTTAGTGGCTCCTGTACTGTCTGAAAGGAGCTTTTACAGTGTCTGTGGATCTTAAAAGGTTTGTTGTGGAATTAGAAGATATGTAATGTTGCTAACTTTCCAATAATATTCAACGCGAAATCGCACTTTGTTTTTCAAGTGAGCAGTGATGATTCAAATGACTCGGAGTTCCATGAATCTGCAGTTAGTGAAGAAGTCAGTGAATCTGAAGATGACCAACGTCCAAGAACAAGGTATAAATAAAACTAAAGTCTGCTAATCCTGTGTTTGATTTTTGGGTTTTAATAGTGCAGTTTAGGCAGATAGACAGTAAACATTAAAGACTTTGGATCAGTCCTTAAAACCTTTGATGATACTTGTCTGTTATTTGATATTTGTTAATTAACTTTGCAGTAAACTTGAGAATTTTGAGTTTGTACTGCAGTATGTGGTACCTGGTGATTTGATGAGCCAGTATGAAAAGACGATTAACAAAAATTTAGTGTTTTTATGCCAGAATAGTAAACGTCAATTGAAGAATGGTGGATTGCAGTAGAAAAATAATACTTACCAATTCTGAGATCCTTCAGGGTTGTCTGGAATACGTGATTGCTGTGTGTGTCTGGTGAGTTGAGGGTGAGAAAGGAATCTAATAGTAAACCCCAGATTTCACGAAGGCGTATATATTCTTTTAATTAGCTGTGTAGTTCATGTACTTTTTTATTGTCGTTTTTCAGTGAGGCAATGAGTTGTTACTGTTAATCACTAATATTGCCCTGCCTTTTTTTAATAGATCAGCAAAGAAAGCTGAGGTGGAAGAAAACCAACGCAGTTACAAGCAGAAAAAGAAACGGAGGCGTATAAAGGTTCAAGAGGATTCTTCAAGTGATAACAACAAGGTCCTACATTGTGTTTTGAATTAATACATGGGAAAAGGAGTTCCTGTCTCTTCTGACAGCTGCATAGGGACTTGGGTATCTCAAACAGCACTGTACATAGTACACTAAAATCTTAAGTTTTAGTTTATTAGTAGTTTATTAACTCAGTGTTAATTCATTGCTAAAAATTGTAACGTAGCACCATTGTGGAGAAAAAGCATTGTGTTTAAAACCATTTCCTGTTCGATCTTGATAAAAATGCCTGATATCTTTTAAGCAAACAGAATTTTTAAACTAAATGGATAATTTGAACAAACAGTAGATTAAGGCTTTCCTAGGTTTCTTTCCTGTGTGCAGTAGGTGATAGCTGATCGTGCAGCACCACTAGAACAGAAAAATAATTCTTTATTCATAGTCATTAGCTAGTATCAAATGATAATGGTACCTTCGGTGCTGCCTTTGCACAACTGGGCTTATCTTTACCTGAGAATATATTGCAGTTAAAGTGGCACTTGTCATGCCGGTTAACTTGTTTTTAAAAATAAAATACCTTTTTTTCTTAAGAGCTAAACTCCACCTGTGCTTATAAAACATTTTGGGAGCTTGTCTGCAAATGAAGGATTTGATGGTTTGTGCCATAATGTTCTTACTTACAAATTTGTTTAATTTGTAATAGAGTAATTCTGAGGATGAGGACAACGACGATTCAAAATCTCCTGGAAAAGGCAGGAAGAAAATAAGGAAAATTATTAAAGATGATAAGCTTAGAACAGAAACACAAAATGCACTTAAAGAAGAAGAAGAAAGAAGAAAACGTATAGCAGAAAGAGAACGGGAAAGAGAGAAGTTGAGAGAGGTATGTGCTGGTTCTTTTGCAAAATGCTAGGAAATTGAATTGGTGAGGATGGTGTTTAAATCTACATTGTTCAACCTCAATTTCAACTGTAATTTAAAAGCCTTGTAAGCTGCAGGTTCCCTTCATGGTTTCCTGCAGGTTAACATTGATAAGTTTTATTTAAGACAACTAAAATCTTTAGCAAGCTGTCTCAGCTGCCTGCTGCTTTACTTTCCAGGGGGGAAAGCACTCTCCCAAAGTAAGTTGTGATGCATCAGTCAAGAACTTTTAAGGTTTCTCTTTGCTGAATAAATTATGTCTTCCAGTTTTGCCAAAGCTAGTGTCTGTCAAATGCCTGGTAGTATTCACATGTGAAGTATTCTTATGATGCTCTCTTTCTGCCTATAGGTAATAGAGATAGAAGATGCTTCACCTCTGAAATGTCCCATTACAACTAAGCTGGTTTTAGATGAAGATGAAGAAACCAAAGAACCATTAGTGCAGGTTCACAGGAGTATAGTTACCAGACTGAAACCACACCAAGTAGATGGTAAGGAAAGACAGCTTTTGGTTTGGTTTTTTTCCTCAACTGGCACAGCACCTTATACAACCTGAGTTAGGATCATAGGAAGAAACTCCTTGGCAGGCAAATGCCAGAATGTCAGGTTTCATGTTTTCTTTTTGGTACATCTGAACAAAAATAAACGAGATCAGCAATAAACAGTTCTGGTTTGCAAGCAATGTAAAAGAGATGTAAGGTTGGAAGGGTCCTCAGAATTGTTTGATTCTCCACACTGAGGCAGAATCAAATACATGTTTAGCATGCTGTTGAGTAGTAAGCACATCCACTTTTTACAGTTTTCAGCAAAGATTTAAAAATCTCACAGATTCTCCCAGCTTTCTCAATAGAAATCTTTTCTGATACCTGATGTGTCTGCAGATCAAGCCAACTTCTTTCCATATTCTGTTTCAAGTGAAGAAGGGGAAAAGGACTATAACCATTTTCTTCGCAGCTCATTCTGTTATTTTCAATTTTCCCCAAAGTTCATTATCTACAACGTTTCCATTTTATTAAGATACTTCTGGACTTGCTTCAACTCTTAAAGGGAAGTGCCCAGAACCAGACAGACAGAGCAGTCAAGTTAAAGCCTAATCTGTGTTGAGTATAGCATAGAATACAATTCCCCAGCAAATACATTGCAAAGAATCAAAGAGAATCACCCATCAGACCCTGATATTGTCCATGCATTTTGCTGTGTAGTAGCATGTATTTCCTTTATCAGCTGTCACAGCTCTTGAGTTTTTTCCTGTTAAAGCACAGAACCTCACTGATCTCCTTGCAGAATTTCTTGTAGTATGTTTCAGATAATTTTACTAATTTACCAAAAGAATTTGAAAATTTTCATTAAGTCCTTGCCACTTTTCATTGTCTCCTCTTTTCTTCCCATCCCCAAGATTGCAATCATCTGCACAGTAATATTTTTTGAACTAGCCTCCATATCTGCATTGAAAACGGAGTATAATAAAGCTCAAGGCAAACATCATCCCATATACAACCCCTTGGACAGAAATGATCCAGTAATTAGTCTGATCACTACTTTTCTAAGGGTTATCATGATCTTACAGTGATCACAGCTATCTCTTACCAGGTGAATTTTAGTAAAAAGATTATTTAATAAGAAAATGTTCAATCATTTTCTTCAGGTGTTCAGTTCATGTGGGATTGCTGTTGTGAATCTGTAAAAAAAACGAAGACTTCTCCTGGGTCTGGATGCATTCTCGCTCACTGTATGGGCCTGGGGAAAACACTGCAGGTAAGAAAACTCCCCTTGTTTTCTGCTCTGAACTTGCTCTCAGAAGCTGGTCCAGCAAAAGGCAATTTCAGGGACTTACAGAACATAGGAAGACTTCCCACTTCCTAGTCAGTGACTCCATGAGGGTTGCTGGAAGAAAATGTTGGTGAAGAGGTTGTGTTTCATAGTATATGGCTGTGAGAGTTCTGACACAGTTGTGCTTTCTATTCTCTTATAATTGAATGAGGGTGAGCATTGATATTCCTGTGAGAAGGTCGTATTTAATTGTAGCTGATGTGCAACTCAAAACAAGAAAATGCAGCTAGTAGGAGGCAGGCTTTGGGAAACTGTCTCCAACAATTTCATAAGCTTAAGGATGTTGTGGTTTTCCTAATGTCTTCCTCATTTGTTGCTCCTTAAATTGTTTATTTCCCCCAGTGCTTTTTCAGTTTATTTGTTGCTTTGATAAAGTAGATGTTTATCAGGTTTAGATTAATTTTTTTTATGGTAGGCTTTTAGTGTCTCAAGTCAGATGCTTTGTGTTTTAATATAAACATAGTGTTTACTATAATTTAGACTCTTTGTGGTTGAGGGATTGGGGGGGTGGGGGGCATTTGTTTCCTCTTGCAGTAATTGTCCATATGTTCTTTCACACTTTTGGGTCATTGTGCATCACAAACAGTTAAGATCAGAAACTTCCATGGCTTCAGCAGATAACTGAGGGGCATACTCTCAGCCCCTTTTTCCCTTCTTTATTTCTTTTCTTGGGCTTTATAATTCTTTGCTTCCTGAGTTAATGCCTTCATTGTCACTTCAGTGCATGTTCCTTCTTTACACTGCTGAAGATTCCTTTGTAAAAATCTTTAAAACAGAATACTGTAGCTTTTCTTAAAAATATTTCTGTATTTCTTGGTCTGATACAAGTGGCTCTTCTGCCATGTTAAATGTTGCATGGTGAACACCTTACCATTTCTATTGGTCTTTAAAATCCAAAGTGCAATCCTTGTCTTGAAATGTTTCTTCTGAAACCAATTGCACATACAAACAGTTGCTGGAAAATGATGCTCATAGATCCTTTTCTTGAGCCTCATACAATCAGTGCAGCCCTCAGGAGAAGCCTATGCCCTTGACCTTCACAAAAGGTTAAAGTTCAAAACCCATTTTCTTGAATTCCCTGCACTTCAGTATTCATGCTGAGACCTTTTCAGTATAGTCAGGAGAGTTGAATTCCTTTTGTGCTTGCTTACCCTCAAGTATTGATCTGTCTTCATATATTTTGGTTTTGCGTTTAGCCAGATGGAGCATCACTGCAAATACTGTGAGCAGAGAAGTGGGGTGAGTTGCCTGTCTTGGGCCTCAGCCACACGGTCTGTTCCCAAGAATTCCTTTATCAGAAGAAACTTCTTCTCTGATTCTGAGAAAGAGGGAAAATTTTGAGAACTCTGAAGAAGAAAGGATGGTAACAACCATACCTGCACTCATGAAAGCAGGGCCACTTTGGTCTCCCTGTCACCGGCCTTCATTGATGCTACATTTCCTCATTTCTGGAGGAGGGTGATATTCCCATATCTTTATCAGGACAACTGGCTAGTGAAATGAGTTACTCTGAACCTTTTTGATCACTGGCTTGAGCTGAACCATTAGAAACATTAACTTGGAGCTTCTGCAGGCACTGGACTTGATTAGAACTGATTTCAGCGCGGGGTCAATCAGGGCCAGGAGTGGATCTTAGCTCTAAAGCCACGTGGCAGGAGATGTGCTTAGTGCTCTGATGAGTATGTGCCCAACGAGACTAGATCACGTTAGCAGCCAGCATGGGCACAGCACTTCATTCTGTATTCTGTCTTCACATACTCCAACTACGGAAGCACTTGGCTCACTCCTGGGAGCGCAGTCTCTTTAGCATGGTGATGATGGTTCTCAAAGAGGTTATTTTCTTCCTACAGTGAGGATGGGATCCTCAAAGCGACTGTGAGGAAATGCCATTTCACCATCCTCTTCCATCTTGGTCAGTTATGGTAGAAGCTTCCCCTTTGGACTGGGAAGCCCTATCACCTGCCCTGAAAGCTCAAGATCTGTTCATTCCTAGAGAGGTCAGTATATCAACATACTGGGATTCCAAGCTGTGTGGAAGATCTCAGCGTTTTTGTGCCATAGCTAGATTTGTAGTTTGCCAGTGACAACTGCCAGCTTTACAACTTTGCGGGGCACATAGCAAAGCCTTGTAAGATGCCATTGAGGCTGTGATGCACCTGTGAGTTTGGAATGAGGTCTTTCAGTAGCATTTCTTCTGTAGTGCTCGCATCTGCCTTGCTAGTTGGTGTTTGGCATGGTTCTCACACCGCGATGCTGCTTAGCTTGGCTTGAAGTCTTTCGTTACTGTTTTTGGAGCCTTGAAATCTGCTCCATGAGAAAATCTTCCGGGAGCGAATCTAGCAGGAGGTATCTGCTATGCTTCACTAGCGTTAGTTATACCTCATTGGCTTCCTTATATTGTGTCTTCCCTCTAAACCATTGCTGCCCAGGATCCTTCAGAAAGTGAAGTTCCATGAGAAGAAATACCTGGTTCTGCTCTCCCCTGACCTGATTCAGATGAATCATGTTTAGGACTTTCTGATCCTGTACACCCCCTTTCTTGACCTGCCAATTGCAGGATTTAGTCACGGAGTGCTTAGGCTGGTGGGACATCTTCATATTCTTCAGATCCCTTAGATTCCTCTGCAGAGAACAGGCTCAAGGGAGTCAAGGGAAGCTTGAGGTTTGTGGTTTTCTGGTTTTGAGGTTTTCTATGGGGCTGTGGGGCTTTTTTAGAGAGCAGTCAAAGATGAGATGGACTAGGTCCTAAGGACCTAAGGCTCCTAGGTAAAGGAGCTAGAGCAGGGATGAGTTTCAGCAGACTTGGCAAACTGCAGAGAAGATGTCAGTAAAGGATTAGGGAGATATGGCAGTTAGGGACTGGCTGGCTCTCCAGGACATTGGACTTTGTGAATAGTCCTCAGGAGGAGATTTTGCATCTGAACACAAGATGCCCTTGTCTTGATAGCAAACCCACTAGGAATTCCTTGTGTCTTGCAGCATCTCAAAGCAGTTTATTGCCCAGTCGTGCGCTTTACGCTTGAAGAGTGTATTAATCAGAATTGCCAGATCCCAAGGTTTCCTCCAGAAAGAACTTCCCAGATATTGTGTAGTGCTGTGGGTTAGGGTGCAGTCTTCAATGTTAAAGGTCTGGTCTGAGGGCTGGAGCTGCCATGGGATCATTGACTCTCCAGCTCCTGGGTTTTTACAGGTTACCTCTGGTCCTGTATTTATTTACTGCTCCAAACCAGGCAGCCCAGCAGAAACGCTGAGTGACCTCAAAAGACTGAAGTCTTTTTCCCAAGCATCGAGGAGGTGTTCTCTGCACTGTCAACACAGAGCCGGTCTGGCTACAGGGTGAAAGCTTGGAAGGCATTTCAGAAACCCCCTTCAGAGCTCTTTTGAGGGAGTTTCCAATATGTTGAAAAACTGGAAAGCATTGATTTAAGACTGAAGTTCACTTTCAAGAAACTTCACACATTAATGAAGCCCGAAGAGGTGAATTTACTTCACATTTGGGGCGAGTAGTGGGAGAAAGCTTAAAAATGACCTAAAATGATTGGTGAAGTATAAAGGGACGGTTCCTTAGTTATGAAATCCTTCAGCTATCCAGTGCAATTCAAAACTGTGTGTCTCCTATGTGTTGGATGTACACAGCCATGTAACCCAGAGCAGTAGTCTATGACTGCAAAATACACTTGTTCTGTTTTAAGCAGTGAGTTGTTTAACAAACAGGAAAAAAAGAATGTTTGGACAAGACTGCTCTTGGTAAGTTTAATATGTGAATATTAAGGTGTTTCTTTTCTAGCGTTATGAGGTGTTAGTTAACACTGTTACTCAGTCTGTTTCCCTCTTGCAGGTAGTAAGTTTTCTTCATACGGTCTTGCTGTGTGACAAGCTGGATTTTCGGACAGCTCTGGTGGTGTGTCCACTGAATACTGCCTTGAACTGGTTGAATGAGTTTGAAAAATGGCAAGAAGGTTTAGAAGATGATGAAAGACTAGAGGTATAAAGCTTAAAAATTCAATAACTGAACGGTATATATAATCGGAAAACCCCACCACTCAAAATACGGGCTAAGGAATGCACTTTAAGCATGTGAACAGTCTGCTTTCGCTCATAAGCCCCAGGGATTTAAAAGTTACAGCAGGATTTTGGTATTTTAAGAGACATTCAAGCATATTTTTCCCCCTTTGAAAGGTCTGTGAACTAGCAACTGTGAAACGCCCTCAAGAGCGAAGCTATATGCTCCAGCGTTGGCAGGATGAAGGAGGTGTCATGATAATAGGCTATGAGATGTACCGTAACCTTGCACAAGGCAGGAATGTGAAGAGTAGAAAGCTTAAAGAAATATTTAATAAAGCTTTAGTCGACCCAGGTAAGTGAAAATTACTACAAGTATACGTGGTTTGCATTGTACTTTCTGGTTTATGTATATGAGGTAAGTCATCTTGCAAATGGAAACCTGCTGGGGAATAATTTTAAACAATATCGCTAGTGAGATTTCTGAGGTTTTCCTTGGCTTTTGCTGAGTAACAGGCACAGTTGCTCAGAAACCACCCTATCTGCTTTTGTAAATGGACTTCTAGAACAGTCTTTTCTGTTTGATCAAGTACAGAAACTACCACAGGAATGTACATTGGAAGCTCTTTCTAATAGGTATCTCATTAGGCTAGCATTGCTTTCTTTGCAAGGTAATTTTAAGTGACTCTGTTGGAAATCTGAGGTTATTTTAATCTGCTAAATTTGTTAAAGCACAAACCTACAGTTAAGGGAGCAACTAGGCTTGAAAAGTAGTTGAGAATGTACCTTAGAAGTATGAACAAGCAATTAAGTGCTAATGAATTGATTGCAGATAAAGCTCTCAATGTTTTCATTCGAAGAAACATGTCTGATTTATGCTCAGCTGAACTGAGCAAACTTGTGAATGCCGATGTAGTGGGGAGGGTAAAGGGTTTCCTTGAGTCTGGAGGTAGGTCATCTTGGGTTTTAATTATCTGGCTGGACCTTGGGTTCTTTGCAGTGTATGGTTGATACTGTATGAACTTTGTTCTAACAAAGAGATTCTTCTAATGGGAAAAATAACTTTGTGATTGTTGGCGTTGGCCACGTGGAATTGGCACCTCCAGCTCTGCAAAAAGCCTGTTTGAGCAGCTAAAACAATTAATTTTCTGCCAGTTTGACTCACTAAATCACATAATTGCTGTGGAGTCGGGGCAGCACCAGTACAGTAGCTGGTGAATTATTTTTGTGTGATTGTTGAATACGCATTTGTTGATTTTTAATCTGTATAGGATATTGCATTTGTTGAGAATGTTGCCAGGAAGGTCACAGGTAGAGAAGAAGAGGGGAGAGACGCTGTCTTGAGGCAGTAGTGAGGGGCAGGATCTTTGCATTCAGTTGGTCATTCAGCTGGTGCGATGATGAGTTAAATTTTATGTGCATTTGCAGTGATTGATTTTTATGGTGTTGTTTTTTTTTCCTGGTGAAGTGTGTAAGGGGGGCTGTTATCCTGTGTCTTTGTAGTAATATTGTCCCTTCCTTTGTGGATCTGTATTTGTATTTCAGTAACTTCAGAGATACTGTGGAAGGAGGTGGTGCATTGAGCATGAGGGTTTGTGACTTGCATAACCTTCCCTGTTCTGTCAGGATACAAGGGGGCCTACAAGGAAGCTGGGGAGGGACTGTTTAGGGGGACATGGAGTGATAGGATGATGGGGAATGGTTTTAAATTGGAAGGGGGTAGATTTAGATTGCGTATTAGGAAGAAATTCTTCACTACGAGGGCGGTGAGGCCCTGGCACAGGGTGACCAGGGAGTCAGTGGCTGCCCCCTCCCTGGAGGTGTTCAAGGCCTGGTTGGATGGGGCCTTGAGCAGCCTGGTCTGGTGAGAGGTGTCCCTGCCCATGGCAGGGAGTTGGGACTGGAGGATCTCTAAGGTCCCTTCCAGTCCAAACCATCCTGTGATTCTGTGATGTTACGATCTCCTGGGTTTTTTACATCCTGCTTGGTTCTTTCAACTTCCAAACTGCTTTAGACAGTGTAGGACAACAGGATAGAGCAGTGTTTGTGATGTTAGTGATTCTTGCAGATGTAATCAAGGTCAGAAACTGCAGCACATTGCACCTTATAGGTTTTGGACAATTTTATATGAACACACAACCCCCTGTTTTATTCTCTTCTTGGACTATCAGCTTGGTAGGATGGAATCAGATCATTAGGAAAACTGACTTTGAAATAACTAAGTTTTTTTAGGTAGCTTCAAATGATTCTCTATTTTAGCTAATTAAAAAACAACAGGAGTGTTCATCTGCTGTTATCCATTAGTTCTTGGAGACATTTGGATTGGCTGAATTGATGAGAAGTATCTTACAAGGACCGTTCCTGGTTTCTTGCTGTGTTTGTGAATCAGAGCACTGGCGGTACTGCAGCCTGCTGGTGACAGGAGCAATGTGCTGCCTTACTGCTGCCTCTGGGAGCAATCTGAATTAAAAACATTGCCAATTTGGTATTCCAGCAATAATTTGAGGATATGTGTCTGGTTCAAATGAATACTGCTAGCGTAGACACGGTCTGTAGTAGGAGCTTGTATTGCACCGTATACTGCAGGAGAGGGGACCAGAGAGGCAAGGTTTAGCCAAAGTTTATGGATGGAGAAGTGATTTCATTAATTAACTAGCTCTACTATGTGAAATAATAGCAGGATTATATACACACACACAGAGCAACAAATGGTTTCCCATAATGCTTTGTGCAGCTGCTGCAGTGTTCTTTGGTTTATTGATGGCTGTTGTGCTTTGCTCGCAGCATTTCAGTAACTCAGTAATTTTTGCTTTGTTCCTACTAATAAAAATTCCATCACTGTTTAACTTGAAAACTGCTCTTTAATTGGCAGTTGTATAAAGCAGCCTCGAGTTCTTGTGGACTTCAGAGGAAAAGGAATCGTGTGTGTATCTCTGTATCTATGACTGAGTATCTTATATATATAGCAATGTATTAGCATGGGAGTACAGCAAGAAGGGTAAGAAGATGAAGCCTGTGACCTGATAGAAGGGGTGAGGCTTTCCAGTCTAGAAAAAGAGACAACTGGTAAATTTTCCACCATGTAAGAACTGGTTACTGAAAGGACTGTTACAGTTGGTTTTTACAGCAGTTGGAGAGAGGAAAGGGCACAATTTCTCCTGATTTGCAGCAGAGTTTGTGCAAATTAGGTATTACTGCACAGTGTTACAGCGAAGGGAGAGGTCATGGAGCATCCCCCTTCTGTCAGGGAGGGATGGCCCTTCTGCGTAACTCCTATCTCAGATGAAGAAAATGGACTAAATGGTTCCTTGAGGTCCCTTAAATTTTAAGTTCCTTTATAATATTTTGGGAACTGTTCTGTCTGTAATGAGCTGCATTCGTGTTTTTAAAGAACAAGGAAAAAAGCCATAAATTTGTGAAAATCCCTCCCACTGAATTGTAGCCAAGGTGTTAGTTCAAGATGTCAGTGCTACATGCCTGCCAAATAAACCACAAATAATTTCACAGAGATAGGTTTGGATTTTTTAAATCTTTTTACTATCATTCACTTCCTCTAAACGGCAGGTTTTGAGATGGGTGTTTTGTTTTTAAGCACCCACTTTGTGCTGATGCATCACAGTCTTTACTGAACCTGATTCCTGGGGTATCTGCACAATTTTGAGTACTGTCAGTCATGAAGGCATCCTTCATCTCCACCATACTTTGATTCTGAATGCAAACATAATGCACTGGACCAAATTAATTTCTGAGCGCGATACATCAACATGAGAGCTGTTGCATCCCGTGGGGAGATGTTGCAAGTCCTTGCAGATGCTCTGGTTCTACAAAGCGGCTCCAGAGCATCTCAGCAGTACTGTACGCCACATGAACAGCTTCCTTGCAAGGACCTTACTCCTCAAGAACGGCCAGAATGAGAATTAGAGAAAGGATCCATTGCTATTAAGAGGGCAAGTCTAGGTGTGCTTGGAATGAAACTGACTGGCATTAAATCACGCAGTTGATCAAATGTGTCATTGCTTCTCTGGCATTGATCACTGCCCTAGAGTTAATTTTCTTCTCTACAAGGCAGTTTCAAGTTAGGCTGAAGAAAACTGTTCTTATTAAGTTATAAAGATTTGATTGTCTGTGCTTATAAACACTTCTTTGCCACCTCAAATACAAGCCTTTTCAGAGCTGAGTAGGTGCACTCACTGCCAGCTTCGTGAAGCGTTTTCAAAGGCGCGTAAGCTTGTCTCTAGCTGACCTCATGGGTGGTGGGACAGGAATTGAGGTCAGGTTTGGGTCTGGTAGAACACTGCTTGAAGGTACTAGTTTGATCCCAGAAGATCTTTTACTTCTTCCAAGGAAGGAGCTTCCAGAAATTGCTCCAAATCCGAAAATTATGAGGGTGTGTAAGTCTGTTCTGGTATTACTCTAGCTGAGTTTGGTATTATTTATCTTAAACACCAAATTGTAGCACTTAAAAATCCTATGAGAGTTGCTTTGCGTACTGTGGAAATGTATTGTGGTGTGGTTTTGACATTCCTTGTGCAGCTCACCTCAAATAGCAAGAGTCCTTGGTTTTGTCTTCTGGGAGAAAGCTGAGGACATTTCTGTGGTGACTTTCAGCTATAAGGTGGCAATTTACTTGTCTGTAATTCAAATCTGATTTGATCGTGTCTTATCTCACATTTGCCCTGTTTACCCCTATTGATACTGACCTGTTGCCTTAATGAAAAATCATCCTTTATCTGATTTTTGGGGATTTTTTTGCTGTTGCTTAAAATTGACCAAGCACCAGTAGATGGCAGCCCCAAGCTGGATTTAAGGAGTGGTTTTATGAAGTTTTGGCAGGGTGAATGACAACTCAAGACACACACACAAGCTGCCTGGATAGATAATTTTTATACCTATATATTACAAAGCTGCATTTAATCCTTCCTGTGAAGACTTTACAAGCAGCAGCCAGTAGGTACCAGAATGGTTGCTGAGAATGCTTGTGCAAAGGCTGCATGAGAACCCTTAACAGTGCTAAAAATCTCACCACAGCGCACATACATACATACACACACACACACACACACACAGGGTTAAAAACCCCCTCACCTTAATAACATTAAGTAGAGCAACTTTTGGATTCTTTAGGCTGCCAGTTTCTTTGTGGTTATGAAAGATGGAAGACATCTAATGCTGTTTTTTTCTAGGCCCCGACTTTGTTGTTTGTGATGAAGGGCACATCCTGAAGAACGAAGCATCTGCTGTTTCAAAGGCGATGAATTCCATTCGATCCAGGAGGAGAATAATTCTTACAGGAACACCACTGCAAAATAATCTTATAGAATGTGAGTAATTCTCCCTTTAAGAAGCATTGATTTCCTTGGATAAACTTTTGCCTTTCAGCACTGTATAGATCAGTTTGATGTGAAGAAAAAAAATTGGTACAGTATAGCTGTTTGCTAGGTTTCTATATCTGAAAGCCCTTAGCAATCTGATTTTGCCTGTTAAGTCATCGTCTCAAGATGCAGCTCCACAATGGTTTAAGCCAGATTAAAATGAAGCTGTTGGGAATCTGGCCTCTCTTCCATCCTTCCCCTTACATACATCTGATTGCCCCGGGAACCTCTGTGAGGAGTATGGGAAGATGAACAATGCAGAAGTGGATACCTTTCAGACAGGTTTTGGTGCCCTGATGTGGCTAAGAAATGATTGTATGAGTCTCAACATGTCAAAAGGGGAAGGGAGAGAATGTCCAGAGGGGAAGTGGGTGAACCAGGTCTTGCAGCAGCATCAATTTAAATTGTTTTAAACCATTGGGAACTTACTGAACAGTGATTTATGCTACTGTCTTGGGAATGTCATTCTAAGCTAGCTTGACATGTTTGCTCCTGGTAATTAATGCTCTGTAATGGTTTCCCCCATTGACTAACATGCTTTTGAATCTATATTCATATCTTTGCAAATGTGGTTTTGGTTTATGATTGTTTTTGTGTACAGTAGCTTGCAAACTTTGTTTAACAAACATGATGAGGTAGTTTGAAATCTAACATTAAATTGAGAAATTACCTCTGTGCCTACAGGGTGTGTCAATGTAAGATGCCCTGTCTGGGAAACATTGGGGTTCTTTGGGATTCTTTTTGCTCAGTAGAAAGTTGTTACTTTTGTATTTGACACATTTATTTTCTCTTAGAATGAATCCCTGTACTGTACTTTATATTTTGAACAACTCAAGCCTGATCTTTTTTCCTAGATCACTGCATGGTGAACTTTATTAAGGAGAATTTGCTGGGTTCGATTAAAGAATTCCGAAATAGATTTATAAACCCCATTCAGAATGGTCAGTGTGCAGACTCCACTCTGGTAGATGTCAGAGTCATGAAGAAGCGTGCAC
This sequence comes from Zapornia atra, assembly GCA_013400835.1. Classification (NCBI taxonomy): domain Eukaryota; kingdom Metazoa; phylum Chordata; class Aves; order Gruiformes; family Rallidae; genus Zapornia; species Zapornia atra. The sequence goes on along the minus strand of VZTU01021957.1, from coordinate 43,186 downwards.
ATATTCTCTATGAGATGTTAGCTGGATGTGTTCAGGTAAGAGCAGCGTTACTGTAACTAATTACTTGAATTAACTGCAGGGAAGGGGAGGAGTTCATCTTTTTCTGATGAAGGTGCTCAAAAGTTCTATAAACTTGCTTTTTGAGAGCTCCAGTTGACTTAAATATTTTTACTAATTACTAGATCTCTGCATACTTTATTCTGACTAGAAAAATATAAATAATTTCATAGCTTTTATCCATATGTCAGTGTATTGTAAGCAGGATATATAGAGAAAAATACAGCTGTTTTCCTGCTGGGAGACTAGAAAATTATATGGTAGAGTAGGAAATCAGTTGCTTTGAAGTATTCTCTCTCAATTTCAAATCACATTTAAAGAATACACATTTAAAAACTCAACTGCACAGAAAGTTGGTGATCCATAATTTGTCACTTGGTTCTGAATTTCTGTGTTTTTCTAATCTGTGAGAATCAGAACAACGAGGGAGAGAAGGAAGATTAATGGAGTCCAAAAAGGATGAGAAACTTGTTACCTTAAGCATCTTAGATTGAAAAACCAAAACTAAACTGCCTCGCAGCTTTCCAGTCCCTGAAGGGACCTACAGGAATGTTGGGAAGGTTTGTTTGTAAGGGCATGGAGCAATAGCACAAGAGGCAATGGTTTCAACTAGAGCAGGGTAGGTTTAGATTGGACATGAGGAAGAATTTCTGAGAGTGGTGAGAGACTGGCCCAGGTTGCCCAGAGAGGTCGTGAAGGCCCCATCCCCGGAGACATTTAAGGTCAGGCTTGATGAAGCTCTAAGCAACCCAACCTAGTGAAGATGTCCCTGCTCACTGCAGGGGGTTGGACTAGATGGCCTTTAGAGGTCCCTTCCAGCCTAAACACATTCCATGATTCCTTGCTCTTCAGTTAGCCTGCCACGGTACTGCACCTTGTGTGCTATCAGTGGGATGTTACGGCTCTACAGCATTATAAACACAAGTAGTGGCAGCCCAGTTGGAGGTGTGACACTCTGTAGGCAATAAGTGGGTCTTCCTGGCTGTGTACCATGTTGGTAGCTGGTTAACGGTTTCCAAAGGGGCATGAGCTGGGTGAAATGGGCATATTGGGGTAGTCCCACAGGCTGGTAAAGGGCCTCTTAGTGCAAAATTATGATCTTGGAGATAGGAACAGTCATGAGAAGGTAGAAAATCCGTAGAACTGTACAGGAACACAAATTGAAAGACAGAATGAGAAAAAGAACATAAATAGCAAGTAAATCTTAGGTGCCTTCAGCTGCTGTGTGTGTGCAGCATTGACGGAGCCCAGGTGGATTTTCTCAGTGCAGATCCTGTCCACAGAGAGCAGCTCTCCCTTTCGGTCATTTGAGCTGCTGTATAATTTCCAGAGAAGAAAACAACTCTGTTCCTAAGAGATGTTCTCATGAGAGCTTCTTGCTGCGCCTGGAGATCAGAACAGGGCTGTATAGGTGGCACAGTCGCCAGTACCGGGGGGAGCTGCCCGCAGGCCCCTCTGTTGCGGTGAGCTGACAGGCTGTGCCACGCAGCGCAGGCAGGTTGGCTCTGATGAACCTCACCTAACTCCTAAACGTGCAGCGGTTGCTCAGTCACGATCAATACCCTGTTGCCATTTGGGTGCAGGGGCAGGTGAAGTAGCCTAGCCTTAAGAGCCAAAACCCAGAAGGGAATTTTGCATTGCCCCAAGCAGGTATTCAGTAGGTATGTGCTGTAAACCTGTGAGTGGGTTCCTCTGCGATACCTGCTGTGGTACTCCTCCACTGATGTTGGCTGCTTGACCTGCCCACGCTTTTGCAGAGAAAAAGGTGGTTTCAGCGTTTTAAAAAACCCCAGAAAAAAAACGTGCAGTTTACCAGAGCAGCTACTTGAGGCTGCTGTCAGCTTTGCAAGGACTTGGAACTGGGACATGGGGTTAACGGGTCACACACACTTCTGCCTAGACAACCACATTCACTAGGTAAGATGGGCTTCAGCAGGCGGTGCTGGCAATTGTATTTTGTAGGCTATTTTTTTCCCTTTGTGGTTGGAAAGCATCTGAATCATTGTAATTTCTGCACGGTGCCGTGTCGTTTAAGATGCCAGAAGCTCTTAAGCTCTCAATAGTCGTGTTCATGTTTATATGACTGAAGTACTGTCTGTAAAATTACAGAGGAAAGATTACACAGCATTAACAAAGTTCCTCCCGCCAAAATACGAGTATGTTCTAGAAGTTCGAATGACACCCATTCAGTGCAAACTCTACCAGTACTACTTGGATCATCTGACAGGTATGTGCTCACAGTTCTCTTGGGTAACAAGATGGATGGTCATGTAGGAACAGGGGGTTTGCCATAGTTGGGTTTTTTAACACATGAGATGTACCTTAGCACTGAAACTTGTATTACAGGAAAACATTTGGTTGCACTTAAAAATAGGGGGTTTTGAGGAATAATGATGTGTGCCTCTCTTAATATTCTACCTTCAGGTTTTGGTTCATCTCTCTTTTCTTCCTTTTCTGAACATAAAATGTAGTTGATTTAATGCTGATTTGATGTCTCACTCTTCCAAGACACAAGGTATTGAGTGTAAGAATGCAAAATCAGGATGTAGTGGTGTAAGCATGCTCTCCCAAAACTGCCTTTTTTGACTTGCCATGCTTTTAGATGCAAGGCAAATCTTTCAGAGATCATTGATTTGCATGGGAGCTAGCACTTGTATGTTTACAGCTGGTTTACTCTTTATGGAAGTCTTCACAACCGATGGTCTTCAATGCTTCCTCCTTTAATAGAGCAGGTAGGAGGAAGGAGCCCCTGATCCAGTGTCTGTTAGGGGAAAGGTTTACTCCAGTAAAAAGCCTGTTAACCTGGTAGATTAATTAATTTGCCTTGACTTCAAGGGCTCAGCAAAATTATGAGTTCAGCTAAATTTGTCAAAAGGGATTATACTGTTTCATAGCTTTGTGGTCTGCTTAACCTCCGAAAACTGGTAGAAAGCATTATCTGATTTCTCTGGCTTCATCTTGGGATAGTGTCCTGCCAGTTCGGTCAGCTCGGTCAGTGCCAGAGACAATATGAGACAGAAGAGGGGAAACAAGAGAAAGGAAGGACCTGCTCCCGCTCTTAGAGGGGGAAGAAGCTGTCTAAATGGCTCAAGTCTTCAGAGCAAACCTCTCGGCTGGTTGCTGAAGCCCACAGTTAATCTTTGCATTACTTCTGGATTTTAAGAGGAGATGGCAGCTTTCTGATTTTCCCTTAAATAAAGAAGGAAGCTTCACTCCTCAAGATAAATACAGGATGGAAATTCCTGCTGCTTGTCTGCAGATTTTTAAAATTACATTTTTCTGTGCACTGTAGCAGGCATAAACTAAAACACATTGTAGATGCAGTTTTACCATGTGTTTCCTTCATTTAATGAAGATGATAATGTTTTCTTTCACTTCAGTAATAGAGAAAATTAAAAAGTCTATAGGACTCGTTAACTTGAGAGAACTTTCTCTGTGATGTTAGCTCAGCTTTTGGGGAGTCCAATCTAAGAATTTCTGTTGTCCTTACAATTCCATTTCTGAGAGTCATAGGGAAAACTGGGAAGACACTTGAAGCTGTTATATGATTAAAATATACCAAGAACTTGCTTTGCTAAAATATTTATAGCTGTTCCCTGGGATTGCCTTGTGCATTGAGGAAATGCACCCAGTGAGCTCTGCCTGTTTCCCCAGTGGCATTTGATGATTGTGGGACAATAGATAAGCTTTTCTGGCAGGTATACGTGTCTTAAATCATGCATATAATAAATATGGAAAACAAATCTGTTTGAACCTAAAGTTAATGTGCTGCTTAATGAGAAATTGAGACTGTGAAAAAGAAACTTAACTCTCTGAGCATTGTACTACCTCGCACTGATTTGTGCTTGGATAGTGAAAAAGCAGGCTGGGCTTTTTCAAGAGTCGTTATTGTAGCAGTGTACTGTTCAACAAAGGTAGCTCAGGATAGTAAGCCAGAGTCATGGAAACCTAAGTGCAAATTATATTTTGTGTTTTCTACCTTGGGCTGCTTTTACAAAACCCAAACAGACATGACTGTCCTTTTAAGAGGATTTGGATTCATTGCTATGCTGGGGAGAAATGGTCTTTTTAGTGAAAATGTAATCGTGTTTCTCATTATCAAGAAAAAGGGGAAAATCTAATTTTGACAAGTTTAACTAGGAAAAAAATGCCTGTGACTAAGTAATCCGACCTCTTTTACAAGAGATGTTAGAATATGATGTGCATCTGGAAAGAACACTCAGTACTGCACTAACAGATTGTTCAAAGGGGGAACGGTATGTGGCAAACTTCCTTTAAGGTTTCATTCTAAAACCTGAATTTTATTGTCAGGTGTAGGTAGTGGCAATGAAGGTGGAAGAGGCAAAGCTGGAGCTAAACTATTCCAGGATTTCCAGATGTTGAGCAGAATCTGGACTCACCCTTGGTGTTTGCAGCTGGACTATATTAGCAAAGAAAATAAGGTAAATTAGATCAAAATACTCTCTATGGAGAACTTTCCAAATAGGCCTTGCCAAACACTAGGTAAAGTTTCCTCAAATTAATGGAAATCTTTGTTGCTGGTAATTTTGCTGCTGGTTTTGTTGGATTTATGTTTCTGGGTATGGTGTCATTCTTAGAACATTTTGCAAGGCCAAGCCTTTGTAGAGCTAGCTGTTGTTTAACTGAGGAATAAGCAGATGGCGAAAGGTTTAATAAAAGCTTCTGGATGAGCATACTTAATAAAATTTCTGTTTTTTCTCTTTTGAGGGCTATTTTGATGAAGACAGTATGGATGACTTCATAGCTTCAGATTCCGATGAAACTTCAATGAGCTTAAGTTCTGATGATTATGCAAAGTAATTGAGCTATTATTTGTTGTTGTTTGGACTTATTTCCCTAATAGAACTTAAGTGATTTGTGTGAAAGTGAATCTTTACTTTTTATTTGATCTGTTTGTTAGGGTATCTTCTCTGGAAGTGGAATTTAAAAGAAAAAATAACAGACTCTACAATGTTACCTTTCTAGGAAAAAAAAATCCAAGGGGAAAAAAGTGAGGAAAGAGTGTAGCTCAAGTGGAAGTGGCAGTGATAATGATGTTGAAGTCATTAAAGTCTGGAATTCAAGATCTCGTGGAGGTGGAGAAGGAAATGCAGAAGAACTTGTCAACAACCCTCCATCTGTTACAAAATCAGATGAAGGTGAGTATAATATGTGAGCAGACAAAATACAAGACAGCTCCATTTCTCAAAAGGCGATTTGAGAAGCACATCGGGAATTCTGCTTGGCTCCAAATCAGCAAATTCCTTAATCACAGAATCACAAGGTTGGAAAAGACCTTTAAGATCAAGTCCAACCATTCCCATCCTGTGCTAAACCATATCCCTAAGTACCTCATCTACCCTTTTTTTAAACACATCCAGGGAAGGTGACTCAGCCCACTCCCTGGGCAGCCTGTTCCAGGCCCTGACAGCTCTTTCAGGGAAGAACTTTCCCCTCACATCTGAGCTGACCCTGCCCTGGTGCAGCTTGAGGCCATTTCCCCTTGTCCCATCTCCTGTCCCCTGGCTGAAGAGACCATCACCCACGTCTCTGCCCCCTCCTGTCAGGTCAGTGGAGGTGGGGATAAGGTCTCCCCTGAGCCTCCTCCAGGCTAAACACCCCCAGCTCCCTCAGCCACTCCTCATAGGATTTGCCCTCCAGCCCCTTCCCCAGCCTGGTTGCCCTTCTCTGGACATGCTCCAGGGCCTCAATGTCCTCCTTATGGTGAGGAGCCCAAAACTGGACCCAGCCTCACCAATGCCCAGTACAGGGGCACAATCACCTCCCCAGACCTATTGGCCACACTATTTCTGATACAAGCCAGGATGCCATTTGCCACCTTGGCCGCCTGGACATACTGCTGGCTCATGTTCAGGTCCTTCTCCACCTGACAGCTATCTAGCCAGTCTTCCCCAAGCCTGTATCACTGCATGGGGTTGTTATATCCCAGATATAACTGCTGTGCTTAGAGCTTCTGCTGTTTTTACTGATGTACTTGTCCTGGAAAACAAGGGGCATCAATGTAGAACTCAGGGATTTTTGGCAGTTAGACTGCATGTTAGGTTTTTTTATTCATTAAGTATGAAACAAGGCATAGTTAACAGAGGAACTGTGCTGCTTGTCATCTCTTTTTAAACATATTGGTGGAAGATTAAGACATGTACATGTCATCCATTGCTGCACCTGGAGTTTGACGTGGATGTTGAGCAAATGCATAATGCAGCAGGAGTAGGAGACCTTTTAAAGTTTGTTATTTAAAGTTCTTATATCTGTACATTTCAGTTCTGTCTTTTCCTTTCATAATCTTGCTTGTGTCTGGTGTCACAGAGCTTGCTTTCTGATTGTATCATTTGTTGTGTTTATTTTTTGGGGATGGTTAAGGTGGGAATTTGTCTGGTCCACACCCCACTGACAAACATACTGTAAATGTGTAAGGGGAAGAGCGTGAGAGTATGTATGTGCCTAAAATCCATACCCACAGAGGGTATATGCATTGAAGTAATCATCTGTGTAGGCAGGATGAGTTTCTGTCTTTGGATCTCACTGCAGCTATGGGAGGCCCTTCTTCAGATTTCAGAGGTGAAGGTAGAAATAGATAGGTGATGCGTACGGGATTTTCCCAGAGCACATCTCGGTCTCTTAGTTGGGTAACTTGTTTGTTCTTTGTTCTGGTGTTGGAAATAGATTCGTTAAAAGCTTAATAAGGGAAGGCCCAAAAGTGAGTTCTGTCAAGGTCTGTTTTAACTTGCACCTGAAATTTCCTGGTGTCTCAGGAGTAATTTGGGGTGCACAGGCTGAAAGTGTACTTGGTTTGAGCTAGGACACCTCTCCTGCTATGTAGTGAAAAAAGTTAGTGTTACAAATCTAATTAATTGAATTTTATCACTCTAATGCAAAAGAGGTGACTTGAAGGTTGTAGAAATACTGTTATACAAATTGAGTAACATAAATCATGATAATGAATGGTTCTTGTCTGCCTTTCTCGTTCTGATTTTAGTGCTGAATACTTGCTTTCTACAGGTTGATCTCAGAATAAACATAATTTATAATGACAAACTGACCTTTGTCACTTGTTCTAGTGCTTCTCTATTTTTAATTGCCTTCCCATGTATGTCTGTTACAGGTTGTGTTGGGATAGTAGTCGATCAGCAGAGGAGCAGGCGAGAAACGCCCTTAAAGAAATTTGTAAAATGGCGGAATATGATGGTGGAATTTGGGGTTTTTTCCCCTCTATTGTGAAGTCATTTATAAAAGCTGGGGTGGGGGGAAGTGGTGGTGGTGGGGTTTTCCCGATGTGCTGATGTCTTCTCCATTAGCTTAGGAACAAAAAGGTCCTAAATCTGAACCTAGCACAAGCAACAGGAGATGGTTTATAGATTTCATCTTCAACACTTGGACCACTGGAGATGGTGGAATTATTGGTCCCAATATGCTGCACCATAAAAAGGGGTTTTATAACTCTTACTGATGACTTGGGGTAACTGTTAATCTGGTAATCACTGATACTGCAAGTGCTATCTTTTTCTTTGCCTGTTTAACTCTTTTCATACTAGTTGAGCCTAATAACTCTGCAGTTTGGCTATTTCAGAGTATTTCAATGGAGACCATGCCTTTATTTTTTAATTAGGGTTTTGGGTTTTTTTTAATTTTGTTTTCTACAGGCAAAGCTACATCCTCTTCCAATCCTGGTAGCCCAGCACCAGATTGGTACAAAGATTTTGTCACCGATGCAGATGCTGAAGTGTTGGAACATTCTGGTAAAATGGTGCTTCTCTTTGAAATTCTTCGAATGGCAGAGGAGCTTGGAGACAAAGTGTAAGTTAGGCCTTAGAAATACTTCTTGTAATGACCTTAGAAATTTGTTAGTGTTCTTCAGTCAGTCTTTGTAACACTGCAGCTCAGCTTTCTGAAGGGAATTTTTATCCGTGAGTTTTCCCATATATGCACATGCTCCACCAAAGTCCATCGTCATGTCTAGAAAGCTTTCAAAGGTGGTATCAGAGTAAGGAGGGAAGAAAAATTAAACAGTCCACTAACTAAGATAACATCAGAGGTGAATTTTGTATTTCCCTGTTTCTGTTTTCAGCCTGGTGTTTAGCCAGTCCCTGATATCTCTGGATTTGATAGAAGATTTTCTGGAACTGGCCAACAGGGACAAAGTTGACAAAGAGAAGGCTCCTATTTATAAAGGTGGGCATCACCTTGAACAAGCACAAAGCCAGTAGCTCTTTTACAAGACTCTTTTCAGTCCAAAGCAAATGCATTTGAAGTAATTGTTTCCATTAGAAGTAATGTAATGCTCTGTACTACTCCATACTACTCCTGACGTTGGCAGGATTTTATTGGTCTCCTCTGCAGGTGGTCTCTGCTATCCCGTTACGGGCTCTTGCTCCTGATTTCATTGTGTATCATCCATGCTCGATGTAGCCTAAGCAGATGAAATGTTTGTCATCTGAAAGGAGAGAGTGTTGTGTTAAATTCTGTACAGAAGCAGTGTTAACACGCTGATGCGTGGCGAATCCTGATCCTTCCTACTGGGAGGCAGATAATGAAAGAAAATGAGACTACTTAAAACCAGCATGTAGAACATGCAAAGTGTGAATTTAGGCTTTATATGTACTGTAGTAAATAGTTTTATGGATATCATAAGGGAGCAAAGCATTGAATTAATTATTATCCTAGTGCTGCTCAAATGCTGAGGAATTTCTCATTAGCCAGACATGTCCTCTGTAGGACATTTCATGTGTTTAGTTTGAGAGACCCTCACGGAGCTCCTGACGATGCAGTTCACCTTCATTCCCAGGATGTGCTGATGGAAGAATTCCTTTGAATCTGCCATTCCTTTCAAATACTTTATTTCTAAGTGCAACTGTGTTGAACATTGTGTGAGAGAGATGGGGCTTAGTGATACCAATGCCCTGGTTAGCTGAAGATCCCCAATATCTCTCAGATTTATTGTTTCTGGCTGTTGCTTCCCTAGCTTCTGAACATTTGTCGTCTGCAGATGTTACCAGCTGTCTGTATTTTATGGAGTTCTGGAGTTTGTGTGGAAGACAGTGGCTTACACTGATTGTACGTGAAACCGTATGGATCAATTAGAAAAGTACAGTTAGAACTGTAATGCCTAAAGAGTAGATATAGGTACTTTTTTTAATTAGCTTTGGCTCCAAGTTAAGGCCTATCTCTCCAAATTTGTCTATACGACTAGAAACAGTGAAAAGTAAGAGGAACTACCGTAAAAAAGCTGAGGTCTTTTCAAATACTTGAATTAAAAATTGATTATAAACTCGTATCTTTAAATTCCAAACTGTATAAAACTGCTCAGAGTAGTTTTGTTTAATATCAGTTGTTTGGGGTTTTTTTTTTTTACTTAAAAAAAAAAAGTCAAGAAGAAATGGATGGTGCTAAATGCTGGATACTTTTTGTAAGATAGAATGATATCAAAAACATTTATTCTGGTTTTGAATTATTTTAGACAAAATTGGTTCAGGGTTTGTAGCAGCTATTGCAGACTTGTAGGTAGAAGATCATTCTCATTACAGATCCAATCAGGGTGATTTTCTGTCAGTTAGGTATTTTATGTTTCATTGTGCAAGCTTCGCTGCATGATTTCCAAGGTATGGCTGTGGCAAGCATCTGTATCATCCAAGAACATTCTCTGTGTTGAATAGATGTTGGTTTAAAATGTCAGAGAATAGTACATTTTATGTTCTGGGTTTGGTTCTTTTACTGTTTAGAGTTGTGTGGATCCAGCGTTACCAGTCTGGTTCCTTATGCAATCAGCATTTTAATCCTTTGCTCGTTACGTTTGTAGGTGAAGGCAAATGGTTCAGAAACATTGATTACTATCGCTTAGATGGTTCCACTACAGCTCAGTCAAGGAAGAAATGGGCTGAAGAATTTAATGATGAAACTAATGTGAGGTAAGGCCTGAGTCAAGAGCTCGTTTTAAGTTGAACCAGAGTGAGGTGGCATTAAAACAAATATCAAAGAGACAAGTGTCCCTATAGAGTTATCCTGAATGTTTGCTCACGAGGAAATAGTTTCAATAGCATGGGATATGCCTGTTTGAAATTATGCTTTAATTTGATATAACTAATTTTATTAGAGTTTGAAAATGGAAAACCAAACATTTTTCCTTACCCACCAGTTTCTGCTAACAGTTGGTTTGCAGAAGGCCCTGCTTGGTATTTCTGGGAGGGGATGTTTTGTTGCAAGTGGTGTCCTCGTAAAATCTGCATCTGTTTTATGCTTAATACAATATTTTATGAAGTTTTTTGAGTTATTTCAGTGTATGAGCAACTCATAGTAAGACAGCAAATGGGAACAGTAGTTATTTTCCAAAATACTAAAATTTTGCAACTTCTCTTTGTTCCAGAGGCCGCTTGTTTATTATATCCACTAAAGCAGGTTCCCTCGGAATTAATCTTGTGGCTGCTAATAGAGTAATCATCTTTGATGCTTCCTGGAACCCATCATATGACATCCAGAGTATTTTCAGGGTTTACCGCTTTGGGCAGAACAAACCTGTGTTTGTGTACAGGTTTTTGGCTCAGGTGGGTTTTTGGCCGGTGGTATTGTGATACTTTGATCTTGCAATCGAATTTGTAAACTGCAACTATTTGTTACTGTCTGTAGTGATCATCATCTTCCAGCCCTAATCTGATTTGGCCACTGAAAAAGCTTCTCAAGGGAAGATTGGTAAAATGATTAACAACTGAAAGCTTGCATGTGAAGGCCTCCTCATCAGAGGCTTTGTGTAATGCAAATGCTGGAGGTTTGGATTCACACATCCAAATTGGGAATCACCTTCTCACCTTTTTTGTAATTTGCACATCAGAAATAGCCTGCATAGAGGGTGGTGTTCATAGAATCACAGAATCACAGACTGGTCTGGGTTGGAACGGACCCCAGTGATCACACAGTTCGAACCTGCTGCTTGATGGCAGGGCCATCAACCTCCATGCCTGGATCTACACAAGGTTGCCCAGGGCCCCATCCAACCTGGCCTTGAACACCCCCAGGGATGGGGCACCCACCCCCTCTCTGGGCAGCCTGTTCCAGCCCCTCACCACTCCCTCTAAAGAACTTCCCCTCTCATCTAACCCTTCCCTCCTTCAGCTTCACTCCATCCCCCTTGTACTGCCAGTCTCTGCCCCTTAAAGAAGCCGATTCCCCTCCTGTTTCTCTGCTCCCTTCAGGTACTGGCAGGCTGCAATGAAGTCCCCCTGCAGCCTTCTCTTCTCCAGGCTGAACAAGCCCAGCCCCCTCAGCCTCTCTTCGTAGGGGAGGTGCTCCAGCCCTCTAATCATCTTCATGGCCTCATCTGAACCCTCTCCAACAGTTCTACATCTTTCTTGAATTGCGGGCCCCAGCTCTGGACACAGGACTCCAGCTGGGGCCTCACGAGGGCAGAGCAGAGAGGGAACAATCCCCTCCCTGTCCCTGCTGCCCACCCCTCTGCTGATGGAGCCCAGGCAATAGGCTTGGACCCCTGTTGCTGTCGGCCCAACTGGAGTGAAATCCCAAGGAGATAAAGGATTTTATAAAAGGCATCATGGCATGATTTGAAAACTTGTCACGCCTAACAAATACAAAATATGTATAACAATTCTGATGGACACTGATCTGTACTGCTTTTTAAGTGTAACACTATTTATTTCTAATAGGAAGGTATCTTGCTTCATCTTGTAGGCCTTCAGGTGCTTTTAGGGTAGACTGAAGACCTTGTCTCATTAGCTCTTGACCAGGTCACTGTTTACTTGCCAGAAGATCCCTTTCTGTAACATGTTAGTGTCAGGCAGAGGGTTTGTTCCTCAGGCTTCGGGCTACTGTTGTCATTTCCTACGTGCACTTTTGAACTGTTGATACCTCTTTTAAATTACAATGTTCAGAACAGGCTGTGCTGTTCTCATACTTTTCATAGCCATCATCTTTTTAAAAAGCACTTTTCCCTTTTTTTTTTTTTCATCAAGGATCTCATTTTTTTTCATCCACAGCTGTCACGAATTAGCCTTGCCTGCTTCCCTTCCCCTCTCCTCCCCACCCCAGTGATACGGTATCTGTTTTCCTTTTTACAGGCTGCTCAAAGCAGCAAAATAAGGTGCATGCCGTGGAAATTGCTGGTTTTTTGGTTATAACCCTACTCAGGGCATTGAAGCAAAACCAGATCTCTTCAAAACACTGCTGAAAAAATACATTTCTTCCTCCAGCCAGTAGCTAGATGACATCCATCGTGTCACTGCCAATATCGATACAATTCATATTACTTCATGGGTTCTTTCTCATCAACTAAAGTGTTTTCAGATAACTTTGTAGGTAGGAAGTCAAAGGAAAAAGGAAACTAAAGCACCGTTACATTGTAATTCTAGCTCTGATGTCTATTAATCCCTTTCCTGTGAGCAAGAAGGTCCTGTATTTGTATGAAAGCAAGTCTCTTTGTTTTTTTAGGGAACGATGGAAGATAAAATCTATGACCGTCAGGTAACAAAGCAGTCACTGTCATTCCGGGTTGTCGACCAACAGCAAGTTGAACGCCATTTCACCATGAATGAACTCACAGAGCTGTACACTTTTGAGCCAGATTTGCTCGATGATCCTAATTCAGAAAAGAAGAAGAAGAGAGACACGCCAATGCTGCCAAAAGTAAGTCGATGCATGTCACTTGGAATGATGCTATGAAACAACCTGGGCTCTGCTTAGAACAGGGGGCACTTGGCCTTGGGAGGAGGAGGAGAGCGCTGGAATTTCACTTTGGAGCAATACTTTTCCCTTCGAGCAGAGGTGCATAGTCTGTAACACAATAAAACACATAATTAATGTAATGGATGGTATAACGAGCTAGATAATGAGTTTCCATTGGATGTCATTGACAGGGTAAGAAAAAATATTTTCAGTTAAAAGACAAATATTTTAATTCAGAGCAAACAAACAGTGTTTCACACAGTTTGAGCGAGCAGAAGTTTGACTGCAGGAAGTTCTGCAAGCCAAGATTCAAATACATCTGGGCAGGTGGTGGTGATCCTTCGCGTGACCTTGGTTTGTGATATCACATCTGTGGGGTGAGACAGTGCTTCAAGATCTGGTATTTGTGTACCTAGGTGAGACTTCCTGAGAGACAAATTAATCAGTGCTCTCCTTTGCCTGCCCTTTTTGGTTCTTAGGTCCTTGTTTAACTCCCCTTTAGGGACCATTAACAGCGATAGTGGTAGGGGAAAAGTTGCACATTTTTACTTTTGAAGCAGGAACAAGCTAAGAGCTTGTTGTCTGTTTTTACTGCTGCCAGTGCTAGCAGAGACCAGTAAGGTCTTTGTAGACAGGTCTTTGTAGTTGCTTACACCACTGATGCAGCTTGGTGAGAATGGTGAGACTCTGAGATACCATGAAACATCAATGTCAGAATTCTTCCCGACTTGGTGCTGAATGAACTCTGAACATCCCAGCAGGCTGATTTTGCTGAGGCCTGACTTAATCTGATCTGTTCATAGCAGATGAGGCATGTTTAGTAGAGGTTCATTGCCATTCTGTGTAGTAGAGGTTCACTATTCTGTGTGATACTTAGTGAACCGAGAGGTTTACTAACTGAAATAAAGTAAAAGCTAACTTTTATTGTTAGATAGGGGTAAACTTCAGGGGAAAGAGTGACTGGTTGAGTTATGTTACTCTTGTTCTCCAAGCCAGCTTCTATTTGAGGTTAGGCTAAGGTTTTATGCTTTTGATTTTTATTCTTTGTGCATGTGGTCTGCTAAAAACTAATTATTAATCATTAAGGTGTGTGGTGATTATCTCTGCTTCCTACCAGATGAACAGCTTGTATCAGTAATACTTAACTGGTGGCCTGTAGTTAACCGGTTAAATTTCTGAATTACTCCTGTCTTTACATTGCTGCACTGTGTCTGGGAGTGGGGAGGGAGGTTTTCCAGTTTGCAAATCTATGAATTTCCAGGGAAAAGTGGCATGTTTTCCATTCAAGACTATCTGTAGAGCAGTATAATATAATTAATTGTGGTTAGGCACCATATTGGCATTGTTAATAGGCCATTCTCTGAATCAGTCTGTTGGACCACCTATGGTGTCGGTGCAGCTGGTGGGGGGATTTAAGAAGTGTTAGCCCTGTAAGCGGTAGTTGCTGTTACACATGCATTTTAAAACCCTTGAAAACAAACTTTAATAACTGTATCTAACCTCTTTATTACAGTGTTTCTCACTGTAATGCAGTAAATTGTAGATAACTGAAAATTTTATTCCACCTTTTAACTATGTTGTACATTTTTATTTTGGCAAATTAATTTATTTACCCCCTAAAGCATCTTCCTCTGGGTTATAATTAATAGTACTTACTTTCTTTTTTAAACCTGGTTATTTGATGCCATATACACTCGTGCTTCCCCAAACTCATCGCTAATGCATCACCATTTGCTGCTGCTGCTAGAAAATAAAAGTGGGTTGAAAACCTCTGAAGCAACTGAGTGTGTTTACTCAAAGCCTTCATCTATCCAGTGCAGTAATTGTGGGTTTGAAAGTTAACTTCTTTTCTTTTACAATGTCAAATTTATCAAGTATGATGTAAAAGAGGCAGTTCATAAACTCCAAACTTCCTTTATCATTCAGCTTTAAGGTTTGGGATTCTTTCCCTTCCAGCCCTCACGATAAGGTTCATGTAAGTTAAGTTGAATTTAAGCTTTTAACCAAGTCCCTAGCTGTAAATAGAGAAAATCTGTGTACTGAAATTTGCTTTGGGGTTTTCATGCTTTTACTAAATGTCATTGTACAGAATTTTGTCCTTTTTAGATGTGCATCTTTGCACATGGCGTGTGCTGATTTCTAATCCCTTCTTTTAATTTATTGGTTGAAAAGACTATAAATCATCAGGTAGATTCATCTTACTTTACTGGTTTCCATATTTATGTGTTGAAAATAGGGCTTTGCATTCCTGGTAGCCTCACAGAATGTGGGAAGCTAGCCCCAAAATAGTCTTTCCCTTTCTTTGTGCCCCTGAATTAGTGTTGGTAGTGAGGCCAAATCATGCTGGATGCTGGGTTCCTCAGCTCCTGTGCAGGTTGGGAGTTGAGAGGTGTGGTGTAGGAGGCACATAACTCCCAATCCATGGCTTTAGCTGGGAGGTATCAGGGAATTTGGTTTCATTTGTTACTTAATGTTGACTACTTTGATCCTGCTTGGGTTTTTAAATTACTTTTTGCTGCATTCATCTCCCCCAGTGAAGCTCAGCTGAATGGGATATTGTATTTTCACTTAATCCACAGCTAGGTCCTTGCTTTGCACACAAACCTTATCTAGTCCAGTAGTTGCAGTGACGACTTCTTCGATTCTTGTTAGCTGTTTAACTGAATTATCACACATGCCTTATTTATAATACCATATGTTTAAACTGTTATGTTTTATATCCTATTCTGTGTTTTTGATCATGTCAGTTCACTTGAGTCCTCCCTAAACAGTCAAAAGGAAGAAGTATGGGCTGTAGGAAGTACTGCAGTGGATGTTGTTCCCTGAACTCTGCAAGGTTATTCATTCAGAAAGCTCAATGTTCTGTATTTCAGGTTAATTTAGCAAAGAACCATGATTTAGCTTTATAATCAGAAAACTTTTAAACATATGAATTTAACTACACACAGCTCTTATTATTTTCTTTAAAGCTGATTTAAAAGGCCCTTGCTGTACTTAGGAAAACATTTTATTGCAACATCAGGTAATTACACAGCATTTGGAGATTAGGTTTTTCTTGAAGATCGTGTTGCAGGATATCCCCATGCTTTGTTCCTGGGAAGTTCAGTGCATCCGACCTAATCCCTGCACCTCTTAGCTGGAAACAAAGGCCACTCCAGCTCTACCTGCATTACTCTTCCATCACTGAGCTGTCTGCCCCTTGCTTACAAAGCCCGAGCTGTTCCTTTATAATTACCAGCAAAGCAAAATAGGTCTTTAGGCTAAAAGGCGGCTTTGGTTTGGCCTCTTACAGGTTTTATGTATAATCGTCTGTCTTTGTCTTCGTGCCTCTTTTACATCTTCAAAGCATAGTTGGTTGAACAGCGATACCGCTGTGTAATTGTCCTGCTGTGCAGACAGCAAGGTGAGGGATTACTGTTGTAATCCTCCGCGCTGGTGTGAAACGCATGGTAAAATCAAGTACAGAGACATAGAGATGTCCGGCAGAGATACTGCTAGGCTGGGGAAGTAGAGTCATGGAATCATAGAATGATAGAATGGCATGGGTTGGAAGGGACCCTAAGGATCATAGAGCTCCAACCCCCCTGCCACAGGCAGGGCCACCAACCTCCAGGCCTGGAGTTACACAAGGTTGCCCAGGGCCCCATCCAACCCGGCCCTGAACACCTCCAGGGATGGGGCATCCACCTCCTCTCTGGACAGCTTGTTCCAGCCCCTCACCACACTCTCTGTAAAGAGCTTCCCCCTAATACCTAATTTAAACCTTCCCTCCTTCAGCTTTAATCCATCCCCCTTGTCCTGCCATTACCCGCCCTTTTAAACAGTTGATTCCTCTCCTGTTTCTCTGCTCCCTTCAGGGATGGGAAGGCTGCAATGAGGTCCCCCTGCAGCCTTCTCTTCGCCAGGCTCAGCAAGCCCATCTCCCCCAGCCTCCCCTCATAGGGGAGTCCTCAGAATCTGGGCACAAAGATGTTTGCAAATATCCGTTCTTGCGTGTTCCCTTCCAAGTGTGCTTTGAAAGGGACTCCTGAATAAGATTGAGGTGAAACATTTTCCGCCTGGCCTTCCATCCTCTGAGCATGCCTGTGGAGAAGCCTGGAGGGATAATAGATTTTTCTTTTGGATATCTGTGAAGTCGGAGAACTACTTGAATGTGCAGCTGCCCTACAGTAGACAGGTTCTTAAGATAGGCAGCTGGGAACTGTGAATGTTGAGCAGGAGGGGTTCAGAGCTGAGCATTGGGGTGGTTCTGTTAACCCTTGGCTTTAACATGCTTCTTAACAACTTTAATGTAAGGATTAAAAAAGGGGAGGCTTAATTCTCTTGCTTTTAATGGGTCAGGAGAATTTGTTCCATATCATTTTAAAATTTCAAATGAAAGCTTACTTTAATTAAGTACAACTTGACTTTTAAAATGGATCCTTGAGAGTTTGGTTTTGTGATAATCCAAGTTTCGGTCAAAAGCCAGTTTTCTTAGATAATCATTGTTCAGGAGAGAGGAAGGTGTTGAGCATTGCAGTTTGATATAAAAAGTCCCGGGACAGATGTTTAGTATGTAGTTTGCCTAGGAGTTTATCAGAGTTTCACGTCAAGTTTTAATTTCAGCAGCAGTTCCCTGCCCTTTGTGGTCCGAACAAGACCTTCAAGTTGCTGAGGAGTGCTGCAGAGTCAGCATGTACGCTCCTCAGGGGAAGGTGCCCGTTGCACTATGACCATAACTACATAGTACCCTCTGAATAAACACTTGGGTTTGACTGAGCCATTTTATTGTGAGTGGTGTTCACCTGGATTATTCAGCTCGTTTTACCTTGCACTGTGGGGTTGAAAAGCACTGCTTCTGAAATGCAGTCCAAAAAAGGAGCATGAGGTATCTCAAGACTGAGTAATCACTTGGTCAAATTAGTTTATTGAAGCCTAGAAATAATTACTGTTCCTAGGCTGTGAGCTTTCTGCAGATGTTGTGACTCAGTATCTAACAGGCTGAAGGCATGAGCGGGTTGTGGTGTTGTGCCTGTGAAGTAGCGATGCAAAAGGAAGAGCTGTGTCAGTTGAGCAAACTGGTGAATGGATTGCCGCTGCGTGTTGGGTGTTAACGTTTGATGTAGGAATTAATTTAATGGTCATTTTTTTTTCTTCCCTTTTTCTTCCTCCCCCTTCTTATTCCCCACTACCCCCCAGTGCCTCCCCCTGCCTCTTACCCCCCCTTTTCACAGCCCTCCTCCCCTTTTTCCCTTTTTCTTTTTTCCCCCCTTTTTTCCCTTCTCTCTTTTTTAACCAAGTCAGTGTGATTTATGACTGGGCAGTTGGTTTGGGTTTTTTTGTGTGCGCTGAGGTAGGTTCTCACAGACTCTCTATACGCAGGGTCCTGTGCTGGTGTAGCCTTGGCCAATGTGTAGCTAGTGGGAAGAAGTTACTTCCCCACCAATCCCCAGAGCTGGGCTGGGTGATGAGCACGGTACTTATGGCTTACCTTGGCTCCTGCCATGCGCGGTTCAGAGCAGTATGTGTGGGCAAGGAGCTGGGCGAAGGCAAAACAGGGGCACGGTGTGTCCTCCAGGGCTGGAGCTGCTGCACCCTTCCTCCTCACTCACTCCTCCCCAGATCAGCATGTTGGTGGATTAGAGTCACATTTTTATGTGAAATGAAAACTTGGCTCGGTTGAGGGTCGTATAACGTAGATTGGAAAAGCAGATTAAAACAATAGTTCAGATTCAGTTGGATATAGCATAGAGTTATTTTATACTACCTCAGGATGTAGCCAGGGCATGTGTTTTTCTGTATTCCATACTAGGGGACAATTCTGTGTGTTTTGGAAAGCTGTTCATCTCAGAATCAGACGAATTTGCTGGTAATTGAAATTTTATTTTTATTTTTAACCTCAGTATTAAAAGTTCAATTGATTAAGGAAAACCTGGTTTAGGAATTACAACATAACTCACATTCCTTCATGGAAGATTTCCCTTCTAATACATTTATCTTTCACACTGTTTAATTTCCATCAGGATTATAAAAAGACAGACCTTTTCTTAAAATTCTTTTCAGCATCTTCATTTTTTCATTCATCACCAGGATCTCAGCTTAAAGCTTAGAAACCAGTTGTTAATCATCATTCTATTAGCAAGCTGAATAAAAAGAGTATTTACTCCGACTTTTTTGGTTTTAAGGTGAATTTTTTCATTGTAAAATTAAAGGAACCAAATGGCAATACCTTCCACATCCCAGTTTTCAAGCTCCATCATTAAAGTTAATGCAAAATAAAGTTTAGACAAAGAAAAGCAAACACACAGTTGGATGTAATTTAAACCACATTTTGAAGACTGTGTTGGCTAAGTGAGTGTGGATTATATTCCAGTATTGTTTTCAATAATAGTGTTACCATGGAAATTAATGCATATGCATGTCCAGGAACCCTCCACACACTGACGTACAGCTACAGTATGCTGAGAGCCCATTAATTGTGTTAGCTTAATGTGCTGTAATACCTTCACAACATCTTCACCTGCTTCCTCGAGGTGTTTTCATCACCTCGTGTCCCTTTTCTCTCTCTGCCTCCTCTCCTACCACCCCAAAAATACCTGTAATTGTTCCTCCCACCCATTAGCCATGCAGATGTTACACTGAATATTTTTGTTGAGGTGCTGGCAAAGAGAGTATCGATTCAAATTTTGGGAGACCAGATAGAAGGATGAAGCAAGGACCACTTAGTACATGGTTAGGGTAACTGAGTGTTAGCCCCATGCAGTGACTTGCTGTGGGGACAGACCCTCTGGTCAGCAGTACCCGCGCAGTTCCCAGCACTGCTCCGAAAATCTGTTTGCTCATGGGTACAAGACATTCCTTCCCATCGTTGTTCCATCTAGGCAGGACAGTTGGTGCACTGCCTAGCAGAGTCAAGGCGTGATGTGGAGTGGGTCTGGAGGTTTTAATCTCATCCTGCAAGCCGTACGTTGAGTAGATTCACTGGGATTCGTCTCAGGAGTGGTCTGAAAGCTCAAGGGTTGGTGTTACGGATCTTAGACTCAGTGCTGAGATCTATCAGGGCTTTCTTAATTCAGCAAGCTCGTCAGTGATACAAGTGCATGTTAAGACCCCCCAAAAAACATTGAATAATTATCCCCAAAAGAGGACACTGCAGAGCAGCTTTCAGTAGCCTTCATCCTTCCCAGCGTTACCTTTACTGTGTAACATGAAGATGCATCGTCTTTGGAAACTGGGGGTTGCAGGGGATAGGACTGTAGATGAGAATAAGGACTGCAAACCCATTAGTACTTTTCTCTGTTTGATCTCACTCTTTAATTGAGAGAATGATGTGGCATTTGTAGTCCAGACTAGGGTAGTAACAACTTCAGTAACATAGTTTGGTTAGCAGCTAGTTTGGTTTCACTTTTATCTAGGAGAGATTGACCATGCTGGTAGCTGCATTTTCAAACCCACCACCAGGATTTACGTGTAATTTTGTGTGTTAGGAATGGTAGATAGGATGCTGAGGGATACCAGAGCTTCTGCTTCTGTATGTAAAACACATATATATTTGGGTTTTTACACGTGTACATAAAATGTTTGTGTGGCTGTGAACAAACCTTCACAGGAGTTTGCCATCACAAAGGACACTAAACATTTCAGTTACCCTTCAGAGCCGTTAAGCACTAGGGGTACTGTGGGCTGCAGGGTCGAATGGGCTGCTGCCTACTGTTCATACAGAGACTTGCCCTTTCTCAGGCCAGACGGCTGGAAGGCTGTCAGTTGGTTTTAAGGAAGCAGCATTTTCTCTCAAATAAGATGGACCAAAGTACTACTTAGGGTTTAAATCTAGTAGAGGTGCTCTATATATATTAGAGGTCCAGATTACGGATAGGTGCTCTCAGGTATCCAGCTAAGCGAAGGAAAAATCATCGAGCGCATTCCGTCCTTTGAGGTTCTTCATCTGCCTTTGTGGTGGTGGCATCTGAGTGCATTCCTGTGGTTCGTTAAGCGATTGGGCTGTCGTCTCTGTAACAGATTGTTAATCCATTACCCTCCCTCAGAGGAAAAGTGGACTTGGAAATGATTTTTTAAAATTTTCTTTCTCTGTGAAGTGCTCTGAGCTGCTCTTTGTGAAACTGGGTCAAAGCAGCAAGTTAGGCGTGCACAAAGGGGAAATGTGGAAGAGCTGCTGAGTAACTGCTCGTTCTGTCGTCTTCTGTTTGAACAGGACACAATTTTGGCAGAGCTGCTTCAGATCAATAAAGAGTATATAGTTGGGTATCATGAACATGATTCACTCCTGGACCATAAGGAGGAGGAGGAACTCACTGAAGAAGAAAGGAAGGCAGCATGGGCAGAATATGAAGCAGAAAAGAAGGTAAAGCTATCTAATCAGGTTTTCTTGCATGAAAATAACCTTTCCAAGGTGTGAGGACCACAGAATCACTAGGTCAGAAAAGACCTTTAAGATCACTGAGTCCAACCGCCCCCATCCTCTGCTAAACCATATCCCTAAATACCTCAACTACCCTTTTTTTAAACACATCCAGGGTCGGTGACTCAACCCCCTCCCTGAGCAGCCTGTGCCAGGTCCTGACAGCTCTTTCAGGGAAGAACTTTTCCCTCACATCTGAGCTGACCCTGCCCTGGCACAGCTTGAGGCCATTTCCCCTTGTCCCATCTCCTGTCCCCTGGCTGAAGAGACCATCGCCCACCTCTGCACCCTCCTGTCAGGGCAGTGTTGGTGGTGATAAGGTCTCCCCTCAGCCTCCTCTTCTCCAGGCTGAACACCCCCAGCTCCCTCAGCCACTCCTCAGAGGATTTGCCCTCCAGCCCCTTCCCCAGCCTGGTTGCCCTTCTCTGGACTCACTCCAGGCCCTCGATGTCCTTCTTGTAGACCACTTACCTTTTCATTTTCTTACAGGCCAAGAAACAGCTATCTAAAGCAAACTTCAATACTGTGTCTTGTTGATGACGGTCTTCTGAGCTTTTTCTTCTGTGTCTATTTTCTTTGCTACTTTCATGTAAAAGCTTTTTATTTTTTTAAAAATCTTTTCCTTTCACTGCACAGGTTTTTTTTCTATTTCATAATAAAACTTAACTGGGGTTGATTACCTGTGTAATACATTTTACCACTTGAGGGAAATTTTTAGCTGCTTTAAAGGTATTCAGTTGATTTCAGAATGGTTTAGCACTACCCACAAGCATAAGCATCTGCCAGAAAAGGCCTAAAAGCTTGCTTCTTCCCCCCACCCTCCCGGTATTCCTTGTGTCTCATTTCTTTGGTATTTAAGCAGGTAGTAGGATGAAGACAATTTTAAATTGGTTGCAGGTTTGGGATTATTGTTTATTTATACTATAAAATGAACATGGTAACTTGGTGTAACAGGAGTTTAATAGCAGAAAATCCATGGAAAGGCAAAATTTGGCATTCAGATCTGATTGTTAATCTGAAAGTACAGAAAGTGGCTGTATAAATTGCCACTGGCTGTCCTAGGTGAAGAAACGACACGTGAAATGGAGTATGGGGAGGTGGTTTTGTGAGAGAGAAGTAATAGGAGGTAATCCTTCTTTTAATATCCATGAAATAGAACAAAATATCAAGAATGTGAACTCTGAAGCTAGTCCTGCCTTGAGTAGGGGGTTGAACTAGCTGCCAAATACTGAAGTTTGAACATACCTCATCCTGTATGCTCCAGCTGCAGCTCGCTGCACTGCAGTTGGTCTGGAAGAAGCCTGTATGGGAGATGAGCTTTATATTTCAGCTAATAAAATATGTGTTTCACTTCTTCATAATTTGATTACAGTCAGATGAAGCTCAGTGGTGAGTAGTAGGTTTGCAATATAAAAAATGCATCTTAAAGACCTGAAGATAGACTGAAACGCCTTGGACATTTTTTTCCTTAGTATGCCAAGCAGTTGTAATTAATCTGCCCTCCTGTATTGCTCAAGACTAGAGCTTTGGCTCCTCTGTGATTGAAATGTCACTTTGAACAGAGGTTTGGAAAGGATGTTCAGTTTGCTGTAAGCAGGTTAGCCCAGTGCACGGTGCGTGTCGTCAGTGCTGACCTGTCTGCGTGTGGCACTGCCTGGGTTATTACAGAGAACTCTGAATTTACATGTTACTCAAATTAAATGCATTTTGTGTTTTTTAAGGGCTTGACTATGCGTTTCAACATGCCAACTGGGACCAACATGCTTCCCACAAATTTCAACTCTCAAACACCGTATATTCCTTTCAATTTGGGTGCTCTGTCAGCAATGAGTAACCAGCAGCTGGAGGTAAGTGGCAATCCCAGTCAGGGCTCCTGTAAGCCTGTGTGCATTTTTCTGTCACAAATAAGGGTTAATGCCATTCTTAAATATCTTAGGATTCTCTGCTAACGTCTGGTGAGGAGTCTGTGCTAAAGGATTGAAACCCTCTAACAGTCAGGGGGCCCTGTGTTGAATATACCCAAGGGATAATACACAATAGATGCCAGTATTGTGCTAAAATAGATTTTAGCCTAATAGATAATAGCCTAATAGATTTTGAGCACGTAGAATGAGTTAAAACTCTGATGTCATCAAAGTTTTAGTATCGCAGAACTGAAATGCATCCCTCCAGTGGTGGTCTGAACCCCCCGAGGTACTAAGCTTGGCCTTCTATGAACGCAGAGTTACTCGTGCTGCTCAATTAACTCTGTGCTGAAATTTGGCTGTGTGGAAGCTTAGACTCACCAGCATGTGTAAAATGAGAGAAAAAAAGTAATTAAAGTCTAGGTACACAAGGCAAAGACGAAGAAAACTTAAAAGTTTTGTTAGGAGTTTTTTATGTAAAGGGTTTTTTTTCCTTTAAGTTTTTTATAAGGTCAGTGAAGAAATGTGTTCTTATCTCTGCTTTACAATGGATTTTCTGGTGTTTCCTCAGGACCTTATTAATCAGGGAAGAGAGAAAGTTGTGGAAGCAACTAACAGTGTAACTGCAGCAAGAATTCAGCCCCTCGAAGACATCATTTCAACCATAGTGAGTGAAACGGATAACCAGGGGGTTAGCGTTAAATGTTGTCAGGCTAAGAAATTATTGGTGTCTGTGGTAATTCAGCCAATTAATTGCATTATTAATGACTATAATTCCCAGTCTGTATTGACCTCTGTCCCTGCAGCTTGCAGTAGCCTTTAATGGTTTGGAAATAACATAGAGCCTTGGAAGACAGGCAGTTTAGATTCATAATTATTTGCCATGCTCTGAAAACGATGATTTTCTACAAATAAGAACAATAATTAAACACAATTAAGGTGTATTTCCTATATCTTATCCTTATCTGTCATTTCTCACTTGCTCCCAATAATCTAGAGGTTTATCACCTTGATTAGCAGTTAGATCTACTCCCAGTTCCGATTCTGGTGAAGTCTGAAACTGGGCTGTGTGTATGTCTGAAACGTAATGCAGGACCTCAGCTCCCATTCCCCTTCGTTAAAATGACACGTGCTAAGAAGGTTTTGTGTTCTGGTTTTTTTCCTTTTCAGTGGAAAGAAAACGTAACGCTCACAGAAAGCCAAGTGCAGGCCCTGGCACTGAGCAGACAGGCAAGTCAGGAGCTTGATGTCAAGCGCCGAGAAGCCATCTATAATGATGTCCTTACTAAACAACAGATGGTAAGCTACCTTCTCTTTATTTCATCAGCTGGTTTGATCCCACGTTTGAGCTGGAATGTTGCGTATGGACTTTGTGTGTGTGTGTGTATATCCATTCTGGGGTGTTGCCCTGGCAGCTTAGCCACATGCTGTGTGCTGTGTGCAGGGAAGGCAGCCCTGTGGGTGTCACTGAGGGTCTCTGCAGTAATGGGCTTGTGGATGCCACCCAGTAGCGATGGCAGTAACAGTGGTGCTTTTCTCCTTCCGCCCCGCTCTCCCTCACAAATTGATCTTTAGCTCTGAACTCGATACTTGCAGCCTCAAGGCGGGTCACACACTGATGGCAGCTCTGCTTTCCCTCTGCAGTTAATCAGTTGTGTGCAGAGGATACTCATGAACAGAAGACTACAGCAGCAGTACAATCAGCAGCAGCAGCAGCAGATGTCTTACCAGCAAGCAGCAATGAGTCATCTCATGATGCCAAAGCCTCCAAATTTAATCATGAATCCTTCCAACTACCAACAGATAGATATGAGAGGAATGTATCAGTCGGTGTCGGGCGGTATGCAGCCGCCACCGTTACAACGAGCACCACCCCCAATGAGAGGTAAAAATCCAGGGCCTTCCCAAGGGAAATCGATGTGATTTTGCACTAAAAAACCTAAAGGATTGTTAAAATCAGAGAAAGAACTTTTATTTTTTTAGGAATCAATTGCTTAACAGAACTCAACTGTAAAAAAAAATAAAAATAATAAAAAAAAAGAAATAGTTTGGTTGGTCCCCTTAAATGCCATGTTCCATATTAGTGCTTCAGCTCCATTTAAATAGGACTCATGTTTTCCCTGCTGTCAGTGATGTTGCCTAGAATCTTCTTACATATGTTGAGTACAGGAGATAACAAGTTGTTTTCAGTGAAAACAAGTCCTCCCGCACCAGTAGCATCTCCACAGGTTTCCTGTCTGAACTCCTACGCTTGCTTTTAGTAGCTGCGAAGCTGTCATCGAGTGTGAGAAGCTTCGGAAGGCCTGCAGGTCTGTACCTATCGCTATACCATATGTGAATTGTAAACAGCTGAGTTCTTGATTAGAGTTGATTCCTCAAATTATGGGATACTTTTCTGCTTACCCATTTCTTTATATTAGTGGGAATATTGTAACAGAAATAGTCCGGTTTCCTTCTGACTGAGGTCTGGACTCATACTACATCATTTGTGCTGAACAGAACATAGGAACTGAAAAATACTCTCTGAAACAGAATTGAGTGCAATACTCTGAAATACTACTGCTCTGAAACTTCTGAGTCATGCAGTTACGTAGAAACTGTGTATACAGCCTTAAAAAGTGACTTGGGGAAGGTGATTGTTCTTCCCTAGTCTTTTGCCATTTTTTATTTTCAGTCTGATGTGATGGAATAATGAGCGGTGATCTCAGAGGAGGAGATGGTTTTCCTTCACGTGCTCACGTACTCTGTGCGGAGTCCAATGCAAAGCACATTTCTGGTAACTCCTTAATGCTGGTGCTACTGGCTTTTCCTGCTGCCCACAATGGGGGACGGGCCAAGAAAACGAAATTCCTGGTATTTGGGGGGTTAAAACAGTGATGGTGACCAGAGTCAAACCCTGATACAAACAGCTTTCAAGTGGCAGAACTATTGCCGATTTAAAATTGACACAGAGAAAGTGCTGTAGCAACTTCAAGAGCTGCCAGAGCAGTGAAATAACTTTCCCTCTATTAGAGAAGAGTTTGTGACGCACGCTCCCTGTTCCCTTCCAGGTGTGTGACAACATGACATTAGTACACAAAGAGCTTGGGTTTATTTTTTATTGTTTTTAAGGAGACCAGAGATAAATGTCTGGTTTGTTAGAGCTCATTAGCACTCTCTTTACCCACACTTCTTGTGCTCGTGAAGGTCTAACTGAATACAAGTGGGGCTTTTCTTTCAACATAGTTTGGTTGATTCTTCTCCCCCTTCCCAAAAAAATAGTTGATGCTGTGGGGGTAGAGGAGGTGATGGGAACAGTTCCATGGGCTGCAGAGCTCTGGAGAAACCAGCGGATGGACACTTTTGTTCCAGATGTTGTTGGACTCTCACGACTTGCTGCTGTGAGCTGAGGTGGTTTTGGTTTCGGGAAGGTTCCTCCCAGGAGCTGGAGTCTTGCCCCTGATGGACAAGTGGGTTTCGCACCCCAATGTGTGAATCCTGCGCAGTGTTTTGTGATTGACACTCGGCTTGTGAGCCTGGGGGAGATAGTTTGGTCCCTTGCAAAACCAGCTAATGAGTTGCTGTCTTGGACTGTTTAATTACAAGATGCCACAAAGAACCTGGGTCTGTCCTAGTGCTTTGCCTGCTCTGTGCCTGAGCTTAACCTGGGGGGAGGGGAGCGAAGAGAGACGTCCACACCAGGAGAAACACAGCGGGAGATGTTGAGCCGAACATTTGAAGGCAAATGTGCTCTGGGCAACTCTCACCCGTATTCCTCCTGCCTCAAAGAAGAGAAGTACTTGCTACCAAACCTGGGAATGGTCAGTGGAGTTTTAAAGTAACTCAAAGACTTAAATGTGGAAGTTTTAGGCAACATTTAAAGGCACATTTTTTTTCATTCTGGGCAAAACTGCGGATAACAGAAAACTAACACCTAAGAAGAAATCCCAGATAAGCGTTGAATTAAACCTTGGACCACTTTGCATACATGTTTCTCACTCAACATTTTAGCTGCATAATAATATGCTTTGAGTATAACATCAAGCTTTAACAAATATTTAAGGACAGAACATACATCAATAAGATAATAAAAGGTTCATTTTTATATTTGTTTTAGATGTTTTAACTAGATGAAATGGCTTAAGACGACGAATAAAAATGTTGCTTGTAATACAGTTTTGCCTGCTAAATTCTCCACATTTTGTAACCTGTTTATTCCTTTGGTTGTAAAGCGTTTTTGCTTAGTATTGTGATATTGTATATGTTTTGTCCCAGTTGTATAGTAATGTTTCGGTCCATCAATCAGCTTGGCTGCTGAAATCATACAGCTGTGAAGACTTGCCTTTGTTTCTATTAGATGGCTTTTCAGTTCTGTATTAAATATCTTAAGTACTATAGAAAAGGTGTCACCTCTTCCTATAAGGCTGTTTTGTAATACATATAAGGACTGGAAATGTGTTTTTAAAGAGGAGAAGCATTCAAGTATGACGATATACTATCTGTGTTTTCACCATTCAAAGTGCTGTTTAGTAGTTGAAACTTAAACTATTTAATATCTCATTTAATAAAGTGACCAAAATACATCAGTGTGCCTTGTGCTACATTCTCAGTGGAGCGGTAGAACCCCACAGGGGGCTAACCCCTGTCTGCCCAGAGCTGCGCTCCCAGTTCAAGCTCTTCTCGGTTTTTTCTGCAGGAAGATACCCATTCCTGGATGAAGCCATGGACTTCACTGAGGGGAAAATAGCTGTGGTCCAGGATATCAAATTGTTGGAGTAAAGAGTATCTTCTGCAGCTAATGTGCCTGTCAGAGTTATCGCCCAGCAGTGATAAATTGTTGAGTGAGGTAAAGTTCTTGGTTAGAGCAGAATAACCTACTCATGTTTTAACCTCATCGTTGTACTTCCCTCTTGGTTATTATCACCACCTGATGGGCAAAAAAACCCCTTTCCTACACAAAAACTAACGTGATGATGGTGTTTTAAATCAGCCCCTATGTGCATTCCCTCTACTCAAAGCCTTTTTTGTGGCTCCTGGCCAGTGCTGCAGCCTGGGGGAGCTCAGAGGGGTTGCTGGTAGCTGCGAAAGGGCAGGTGCTGCAGAAATGGTGTCTGGAGCAGAAAGAAACTGTGTTATAGAGGTAGTGTGGGCAGTGAAAAACTCATTGAGAGCAGTGGGAGACTCGGGCTTGTGGCGGAGGCCACATCAGGTCAAGCAAAGAGTTTTGGAGGTTGGATATGTTTTCAAGGTTGATGGAAAGACAAAGGTCCTAAACCTTCCTGCCTGGAGACGTTTGGGGAAATGCTGTTGGTGTAAGGACGCAGCATCTCCAGACCTGCGCAGGCTTTGAAACAACGCTGTGGGCAGTGCACGCAGGAGCTGCATCCTCATGCAGAACCCTGGCAGGACCCTCTCAGGTGTCTCTGGGAGAGCTGCGCTGCTGTGAAAGGCTGAGGGTGAGCCATGGCCCCAGAGATGGTTCAGGGCTCATTGATGTGCAGACCTTCCTCCAGTGATCACAGGCTGGGCGCTCTGCAGCGAGGGGTCCAGAGAAGCTCCAGGGATGGGCGATTCATCCTGCTGCCTGTGGGTCACCTCCACAGCTGCTGCTGCACAGACAGATGTTTGTCATCTGGGCGCAGCCCCTGGCCCCAAGGTGCCTGGTGAGTACGTGGGGGGAGGCTGAGGCCTGAGCTGGGGACACTACCCTGGAGAAGGGCAGGGGGGCTGGGGAAGGAGGGGTCACCCCTTGAGGCTCTGCTTCTTTCGAAGTCTGATCTCAAATGCCCCCTCAACTGTCTAATGTCTGCTTGTGCACACAAACTGTTCGAAGGCAGTAACTGGTACCTGAGGTGTTAACTGAAGCCAAAGCCAGTGACACTGGCTGCTCTTGTAGTTCCACTGCAGGAAGCGTGTTTCTCACTTCCCTGTAGTCTAACTGATGCCCATTAGCAGATCTGCCACATTCCATCACGGGCATCTGGGTGCTAAATACTTTCTGGTGTGGTGAGGGAAGAGCCTGAGACTCCTCAGTGGAGTTGGCTTTGCAAGCCTCTTGCTCAAACCCCCCCAAGCACCAGTATGAGGCCACATCCTTGGTATTGTCCACTCTAAGAATTTAATGTCTCTGAAGCAGTTACCTGCTTTGGCAAACAGTCATGTCACGGTCCTGTTGCGTGACTTGATCCTCTCAGTCTGAAATCTTCTCTGCAATTCCACTTCACGCTGCTGTCTGGCCATGCAGGAATGGCAGGCCCTGGTGCTGGGTTTTGCTGGTCATTCTCCCTCCTGGTGTTCTGTCTTTACCCAAAAAGTAGGACAGGGTGGGTGCTCGTACAGCATCTGCCACTGAAGCACTTTCCTGTGCCACTGCCTGCTGCATCCCACCTCTGTCCCAGGAGCCAAGCTTGGCGCTGGTGTTTCTGACACGTCTCGCCTCTGATAGCTGCCCCGGGTGCTGATAGCACCTGGAGATGCAGCACATCCTGTCGACATGGCACATTGGCCCATGAACTTCTCTCAGTACAGGTCCCTGTTATGTTGTCTCCCATCTATGTTGTCTCCCACCCAAGTGGTTTTCCAGCAAGCCCTCCAGCACTGTGTTGTCCTCTAAAGAACAGAGAGATGATTTACCTGCATCTGGCAGTTAATAAATGATACTGAGAGATCGGGTAACCCAAATACCACCCCAGTGTGTTGTGTGTCCTGCGGCTTAGCTGGAGCACTTAGTGACCTCACTGTATTTCCTTGCAGCACCTTTGTCACTATTAAGCTTTCTGGATTGAGCTGGCGCCAGATGTTGCCCTGCAGACCGCTCCCCCGCCTGAGCAGGTGGTGTTTCAGCCGAGCCCCCAAGTACGAGTTGAGTTGGCTCCAACTGAGGGGCTGCAGGAGAGGACATCTCCCCTTGGATGAGGTACTTGGGGTTGTCATGTCCCACCAGCATTGTCCCCGGAGGTGTTTGTCTCACCAAGGATTTTGGCCCTCTCCTTTGTGGATGCTCCACCCCTGGGTGCCCTTTCAGGAACATCTCAACCATCTCTGTGGATGTACTGCTGGGAGGGACAGCCCCTACCCAGGAGGGCACCTTGCTGCCTTTCAATGCCAAATTTCTGGGATCCCTTGGCAATTTTGCACTCTCCATCACGTTCTCCAGGGGAGATACATCTCTAGGGCCTCTGTTCCTTCTCTCTCCAGGGAAAGGGGCCCCAAGCTGCATGTCCCACTCAGGAGAGCTCCTGGCAGGCAGCAGGGTCTCTGCAGGGATGTCCCCGTGGCCATGTGTCCATTGCCACTTGTGGGTCTGTCTCCTCAGCCTTGGATAATCACCGAAGTTGGGGAGCCCAATGCTTTCCCTGGGTTTGGGCTGTGCTTGGCCTCGCACAGAGGGTCTCCCTCCAACTCTGCACCTCTCCATAGCGAGACTGGAGCAACTGCCCAGCTCCTTCCACCCACCTCCTCCCTCTTGCTGTGCACAGCTGCTCCTGGGATAATGTCTCCCTTACAGCCAGCCCACCCCTCGGGTGGAAGGAGCAGGGCTGAAAGCGATGCCTTTTGTCCTGTTCACTGTGGTGCTTTCAGACCAGGGGTGTTTTGTGCATAAAACAGCACTGGGGAGACAGCCGCAGAGGGGTTCTAGGGGACCATGGGTGCCCTTGCACAGGCCCCCTTTGCCTGCCCTCAGACAGAGCTTTTTCAGCTGGCTGTTGTTACTTTGATGGGCACAGAAAAAAAATGAGCTGACCCCCAATGTAAGTTGATGTGTCCTTTAGCTCGTTTAGGAGACAGCCTCTCAGGTTGAAGCATCGCAAATGTGTTTTCCTCTAAAAGTGTCCTAGCAGAGGAGCTCCCAGGACCTGTGTGATGCCACCAGAACGGACGCACCTTGGCCGAGGCCCTGCACGCTGCCTGGGCTGCGGGGTCTGAAGGAGCATTTGGCACTTCCAGTTGACTTTTGCCAGGCAGAGCTGGTGGGGTAACGGTTGGGTGACGTGTCAGCCCAGGGATGGGAGAGAGACATGAGTGTGCCCCCATGACAA
Source organism: Zapornia atra (assembly GCA_013400835.1). NCBI lineage: Eukaryota > Metazoa > Chordata > Aves > Gruiformes > Rallidae > Zapornia > Zapornia atra. The sequence continues at coordinate 12,125 of VZTU01021957.1, read as the reverse complement.
CACCCACTGTGTGTCGCTGGCTGCTCCTGTGCCCCTCTGAGCGCAGCCAGAGCCTGCGGTTAATTCTGCTGCTGTGAAACTCCCAGGTCAGGCTTTACTCATATAATGAAGTATTTCGCTGGAGCAGAACAAAACCCAGTAAATCCCTGCTGCAAGCAGCCACTCGGGTGGGATTCAGCAATGCCAAATCCCCCCTTCAGAGACTGTCCCAAACGGGAGCCAACACTGCCCTGCACAAGAGGAGCTTCCAGTGAATCCTTTGTGATTTTTTTTTTTGTTTGCAAGTATCAGTCTTTGAACCTGGGTCCTGAAAAGGTGTTTTACACCATCCCTCACAGCTGCACGTCCCTCTGTGAGACAGCTCTGCGACGCGGGTGTCAAACAACTGAGTCTGTCGCATTGGGCCATGTCAGCTCCCTTCCGAGTTGGTGAAAAACATACTTGGAGATCAGGTCTGACCTTCATTTTGAAGAAGAGGAGCGGGATCTTAACAGCTAGATTTATCTTCCAGTGCAATGGAAAACACTGGCTCAAGGGGAGGCAGGATCATCCCAGGAGACAGAGCGAAGCTTGAGGTCTGAGGGATTTCCCTTCACACAGGAAAAGGTCAAAAGTGCACTTTGGGACACCCCATGAGTGACCATGCTCCCGATGCAGCGGCTGAAGATGAGATGTTGAGATGTTTCAGCAGTGACTCAGAGGAAGAAGGTAAATAAACACTTTTTATTTCAAACAGAGGATTAAATTCCTTCCTGTCTTCTGCATCATTCACAATAAAGCTCCTGTGATCGATCTCCTTGTTGCGCACCTGCGGCCCATCATCGTCTGTGGTTTGGGACAACAAAGGGTTGGGACAGGGCCCTGGGAGGTGGCAGGAGCAGAGCTGGGCAGTGGGGCTGCCACCGTGCCAGTGGCCCAGGTCCTGAGGAAACTGATGCGGCTCATCCCTCGGTCAGTGAACTCCTCCTGGGAATGCATGGCCCAAAGCTGAAGGAGCTGAGCTTTTCCTCAACTGCTGTGCCAGGGGCAGGCTGAGAACTACCACTGTGAAAAATGGGGTGTGACAAGGCGCACTCCGACTCTCAGCCACTACCTCTGCATGCTATGGGAAGCCCATTTTATACTGAGATCACATCCATGCTGCCAACTGCCTGTACACCACCACGCTCCTGCCATGCCCTAAAACCCCTCTCTGCCCATCACAAGGGACACAAAAAACCCAGCACCACTCCTTGAAGCTTCCCCTGCAGTTCTGCACCATCCTGAGGGGGCAGCAAGGGCAGATGTGTGGCACAAGCATCACTGCCGGCCTATGCTACCTGTCAGGGTGAGGGGTTTTAGTTGCTTGTGTTGCTTTCTACCTTTTGCTTCACTGCTTTTTCCATGATGCTTCAGGTAAGCCTCGTGTGAGACGTGGTGGTTTTACAGCAGGAACGGTGGGTCCATCCAAGGCCGCAGCAGATACTGCAAACACTTCACTGCTTGAATTTCCACAGGACAGACGATCAATCCCTGGCAGCTGCCTGGGCTCAGGCAAGGGACAGCCTGGGGATGCTGCCTGTCCCTTCGCAGCGACGGTTTCGCATGTTGTGGGGCTACGAGAGCCGAGCTGTGCCAGGGGCTGGCATGGCCCGAGGACCTGGGTGTGCAGTTCTTGGGCATGATGGTTGTTAGGCGCCTTTTGGTGGGGTCACACTTCCAAGGTCATTCCAGATACAACCTGGGGTCACTCCTTGTACAAGAGTTTGGGGATTCGGTAAGTTACCTTTGCAGTATCAAGCCTTTTTAGAGGTGGTCTTAATAGCTGTGTTATGGGGAAATACTGGGTTAATTGGTAAAGGCGACAAAAAAAAGGGCTAGCCAGAAATCTACAATATAAAGACAATTTTATTGCCAATAAGCTCTTAAAACTCATTTTTTTTCCTGTTTCAGTAGGACCTTATTCTTCCTGATGAAAATCCGGTCATAGCGTCTCTCATTAAAAATAAAATTATTTTGAAATAAATAAATATATAAAATAAATATCATATACATTTTATAAATAGTTTTGTCCTTATGCACAGTATCCATGCTTACAGCTGAATAATGTTCCTCGCCCCATTCCCACCCCAACAGCAGGAAAAAACCCCAAACATCAGGACCAGTCCACGTAGCATCATCCATGTAACAGACTCCTGGGCTTCTTAAGCAGGGTACCGTTCGAAACGCCTTTTCTTAGCAGGCAGCCATCCCAAGCTCAGCAGCAGCACCCGCAGCAGTTCTGTGGGCTTTTGTTTTCTCTCCTTCTCTTAATTTTTAGTTTTGTTTTCTCACCCTACCCCCAGTGATCAGGTTTGCTCTCACCTGCTCGTTCCTCTAAGCAACTGTAACATTGACTATTCGGCCTCTCTTGTAGCGCTGGGGTAAATAAGGTGAGTGAAGACGGCAGATTATATGTAGGGTTCCCTCCCTTCCCCTGCCCCAGCCCCATAAATAACCCAGGTTCAATATATGCTTGAAACAAGGAGGAACAGCAGTGTCTGAATTCAATCTAAGTGCGTTCCTATGTCGTCTATGCTTACGGGAATGATGGAATTACTATTAATATAGTGCTCTGGGAGAAAGCTTGGTAGCCCAAGTATGTACAGTGACGGGGCAGCTGCAGGAAACATCACCTGTAGTGGAAGAGGTCTCTGTACATCGCAGGTATTTTGGCAGGGTCCACAGGCCTGGGTAAGAAATGAGTGAACTTCTGATGTCTCTTAGTCCTGTACCCCTCTCGGGGGGAGCCGTCCTTGTTCAGAGCCACGTAGTAATGCCTCTCCGAGTCAGGATGCTTGTAGAGGGTCGAGGCGTACGTGTTGTACCAGTTCTCTTCAAACTGCTCTCGGAAAACGCACTCCCGTGTGAGCTTCTTCTGCGATGGGGCAGAGGCAGGAGGGGGGAAAGACAGATGGTTGTGTCAAAAGTAAAGAAAAAGGAAAGTCTTTTCCTCCTTCCTACACTTTATTTTCCTGTAACTTTCCCAGCTACCTTCTCCTGGCTCTGCTGAGGCTGGGCCCTGCGTGGCCAGGGACGTGTCCCCAGGCGGGAGCTGGTAACAGGCACAGGCTGTACCCACAAGGACCTTAACACCTCGAAGCTGGAGGTGGGTGTGTGTTTTGCAAAGGTGTCCCGTAGAACAATAAATGGAGCCACAGAAAAACTCCAAACCTGACACCAGGTCTCTGGGACTGGGGTGTGAGTTCTGAGCTCACTGGGCTGGCTGTGCTGCCCCCCGAGTCCCTCACAGGGAGAGGCAGGCCGGGGGGAGCAGCGGGCAGTGTGTCTGAGGGGTCTGAGCAGCAGCAAGCGCTGCTTTGAAAGTTCAAGGCACGTAACAGTATATACACTGCGATGCGAATGAAAGCATTCCTTGGGCCTTTCATCTCCTGGCACGCCGGATAGCTGTGAGGTGAGACCATAACAAGACCCAGGGAGGTCTGGATGGGGAGCAGTGCTCCGGGGATGTCTAACCTCAGGGAAGATTTACGGTGGCGATAGGTGATGTGCTGAGCATGTGCCAGCCCACGGCCGGTGCATCCCGCACAGGGCTGGGGGGGATGTATGGCACCAGTGTTCCCAGCCCGCCTTGCCCTTCAGCCCTCACTGCTGGAGGCTGTCAGCAGTGGCCGATGGATGAGGGCCTTTTGGTTCATGCCCGACTCAAGAGGGACCTGCCACCCTGTCCCATCCCACAGGGGCTCCGCGGGGGGCACGCAGGAGTCCTTCCAGATGAAAGGCTGTCTGCAGACGTGGGATGCTGTAATATTACAAATGCTGTACCTACAGTGCAAACTATTCGGGTAGGGAACATGTCTTATCTGCAGCACATGGTGTGCTAAGTCAGTGTTACTGCCCGAAGTAGATGTTTTGTAATGCGATCCAGGAGCTCACCTGCGCCCAGAACAGGCTTCGAATGTTTTGCTGCTAATTAAATAAACCCTGAGGTGAGTCACGAGCCCTCCAAAAGCCTACGCCACAGCCCTTACCATCTGAGACCCAGGGAACCGGGAACCACAGCTTTCTCTTCCCAGATACGTCAATAAGTACAGATTTGCTTTTCTTTTCCTTAATTCCTCCCCCTTTTTATTTTTTAACTTCCCCGTGGACACCATCCACTCAGAACACGTTGGAAACTCAGACGCTGTTGCTTTGCCCCAGCTGACCTGCTCTGTACTGGGCTGTTTGGAGGCACGGGGTTTGTGTGGAGTGTTTGGGGACACTCAGCATGGTGCTGTTCATTTCTTTCCAAGCGCCAGGATGTCCCCATGGAGCCTGAAGCCGTAGAAGGTGCTGCCTGCAAGGTGCTCCCTATGACTTTTTTTGCTCTCAGTACTAGCTGAATTTCTGAGGTTGGTGGAAAGCTGAACCGGCCCCTTGGCAAAAGGGAAACAGGGCCAGGCAGAAGAGCCAAGGGGACTCCCTCAGTGTGTGGCTGCGGGGCTGGCTGGCTCTGGCTGGCTCTGGCCAGACCAACACACAGATCAGGCACAAAGGGCACAATAAACTCGCTGAAAATTTAAAAATACCACTGTACTGTAATCTAAAATACCAGTGTCATGCTAATGCTGCTGTTAGGCTCCAGTTTATGGCCCTTTACTTAAGAATACTGGAGTGGCTTTCAATTTTGAAAAGCCATCATTGCACAGCCCACGTATTCCAGATTTTAGAACTCCAGGGTTACTTGGAGACCTGGTTTGTGACTCCTGCAGAGTTTGGATGTGTGGTTTGCCCGTGTCCCTGCAGTGTAAGCTCAGTGCACTGTCTGGCACACAGGATGCAACAACAGGGAGAAAACTCCCACAATTATGTCAATCTCTTTCAATTAGGTCCATTCTGCTTCCAGAGGCAGTGTTGTAAAGCCTTATCCTATCTTCGTGTCAAGTGTTGTAAAACATTATCGTATTTCTGTTTCTGTGTCGTAACATGAGCACAGGCCCTAGAATTTAATAAGCCCATTGTGAAATCATTGAGTCATATTCAGAGCTGCAGGATTCAGCAGCTCTGAAGGGAATACACAGGCTCTCATCCTCCTCCTCAGCAGGCACAAGTAAAAGCTGTGACTGCAGGAGCTGCTGAGCAGCCTCAGGGTTTGGCAGGAGGTTCCAGCCCTGCTCTCTGAAGTGTGCTTTAAGGGCTTTTTGTCTTTCTACAGAATCCTGGTGATTTTCCCTTCTCTCTGTTGTGCACCTTTATAATTTAACCACTGCCTCCACTTTTGTTCAGGGTAGATGTTAGGATGGAAGTGAAGTGGGGATGGGAGGAGATGTCAGAACCTCAGGGTTTACTGTCACTTTTTGCCAAGCAGAGGTTTTCTGAAGGCTTCTCTACATGCAGAGTGAGTTTGAATCTCTGCACCGGGAGAGTGATCTGATTTAGTCAGAAGAAGTATCTGCCTTCCACTGGGGTTTAAAACTGGTTCATTTTATTTCGGTTTAAATTTCCTGTGACCCACCCTGAAAACCCAGTTCCCTCATATGGGGCAGTGCCATGATCCAGAGAGAGGCATTTAGCAAAAGTCACACCTGGGTGCTGGGCTGAATTAAGGGCAATGGGGCACCCAAAGGAAAAGCGCAGCTGCTATGGAAAAGGAGACTTCAAACTGGCCATCTAGAACGCAATTAATTTGTCCAGCTAGAAGTGATTCTTCTAGCTAACTAGAAATAACTAGTTTATATTGAGTTAAGTAATTAGGAATTGAGTTTATGTGCAGGAAGCACCTCTGCCCAGCTCTTAAGACCCAACATTTTGACCACAAGTCTTAACAATTAGTTTTATGCTAAATTTTTCTCTGCCTTTAGCTGACCATTGCCACGCTTCTTCTGAAAGGCAAAAGCTCCACAGACACTGCCCCAAGCCATGTCAGGGGGCTGGGCACCACTGTGGGCTCTCTCCACAACCCTGCTGTGTGTATGGAATGAATGTTGTACCAGCACTACCATGGCAGGTAGGACAGGGCAACGTGACAGGCGCAGCTTGTGACACCGATGAGGCCTGGCAGCCTGTACTGCTGTGTACGTTATACACTGCTGTCCTCAGCACAGAACCTTAAACTTACCGACCCATACAGCTCGCCTCTCTCGTTCATGCCGAGGTAGAGTCCTGAGTCCACCCCACGGATGCTCACCAGCCCCACTGCCAGGCTAATAAACTCCAGAATTCCTGAAACAGAAAAGAAGTCCAGATCATACAGAGAATAAACCCAGCGCCAGGCTCCAGCGACAAAGGTGATGTAACCTTTCCCAGGCTTTGCAGAGCTTCCTACAGACCCCATTCTCCTTGTTTATAACAACACAGTTCTTTACATGTATAGCCCCATACGCTTGCAGTCCCACACTCCACTCTAGGCTTCTCCCCAGCATTGTGAATTTGACTTCTCCAAAAGGAATTACCTTTGCTAATGAGAAAAGCTTTTGCTGGTTTAGATTTGGCATTTTTCCCCCTAATTATCACCAAGAAGACAGATGTAGGACCTTGTGCCCGGCACACAAGAAATTCCAGAAGGCTGTTACCATGCTGGGCTTGATTCTGCACCAAAGGAGAGTGATTTCTGTCACCATGGGGCTTCAGGTCCAAGATGATAGCCTCACATGTTTTAAAGTGATGACTTAAATAAAAGTAAGTAAAAAAACACTAGAAGAGATTATCTGTGAGGGCCATCTTCATCCTGGCACTCCAGGGGGGTACTTGCTGGCCCCAAACATATACACAAGCCACGGGGATAAAATCCAACTGCAGCCATCGGAGCCAGAGAGCTACCAGTCCTTCCTCCGTCACCCCTTGCCACCCCTCCTACCTCATACGTCCTGCCGCCTGCCCCAGCCTCATGCCAGCCCCTTCCCAGTGCAGCAGCATCTGTCCTGGCATCATGTCCGTGGCCCCATCCTTCAGCCTACAATGATGGTGTGAGTTATTTCAAACAATGAGGGGTGGCCTCCTTTCCTCTGGCAAAGGAATAAGCTGGGTTTGTCACCCGGCCTGCTGCACCCTCGCTGCAGGTAAGAGGGATGGCAGCTTTTGACTTCTAGCAGGAGAACCCTTTGTGAAGCATTTAAAACCAAAAGCCCCCAAGGAGGTGGGTTTTTAACTGGTTTGAACAAAGCCAACATCACAAGCGGTGGAGACCTTTAAACTTCACAGGAACACCTCCTGAAGGCATCAGTGGGACTGTGTTAGACAAGGCATCACAGGCTCCCTCACTAGAGGTCACGGGCAGTCTTTGGCCATGTCCAGGGCTGAATTAATTAGCCAGGAGATAGCAGCAGAGGAAGGAAGAGGGTTTTCACCATCCCGTCTAATGACTGGATAAGATGCCTCCGCTGACATGAGGACAAAGTTGCTGTAACCTTTAGTGTGGTTCCAGGTCTCTTAATATAGCTCCCAAAATGTCCAGTCCTGAGCAATTGCCGCTGTGATCAGGTTACGTCCCAGTGCTCCCTTAAAAGTATGCCTTGAGTCTAAGATCACCGCGTGACGGCCGGCCACCTGAGCCAGCTGACTTCAGCAGCAGTCGCAGCTCCTGGTCACCCCTTAGCTTGGGGCATGTGTCTTCTGCTCAGCCCGCCATGGCTCCAGTAACTCTTAGCCAGTGACTGCATCACTGCCTAAATATAGGACAGACTGGGTGGCGATGGACGCCTCTGTCCCCCCTGGCTCAGTGCAGACTCGTCAGCCAGATGCTGGCAGCAAAGCAGGCTGCAAGAAGTAGCCTTCCTACTTTCTATCAGACTTCTTGTCCTCCTTTTGCCCTGCCTACACTGGGACTTGTGCATCACGTCCAGCCCTCCCTACAGCCAGAGGGTGCTGGGGGCCGGGAAAGATGAAACAAGGACTTGAGAGTAGCAATTCCTTGAGACAAACAGGGAAGCAAAGACAGGACTCATGTTTTACAGACCAGCGCAGAAGTTTTCCAGGGTGAGATGTGCCCAGCTACAGGCCCCAGGCTGGGGACACGCACAAAAGCCAGACAGAAAAGCCAGGAGTAGGCAGCGGAGGCAGGGAAGGCAGCCTTCCCAACCAGGCAGGCAAACCAGGACCCTGGCTCTGCTTGCTCCGTGGTTTCTCTGCTGAAAAGCAGTACGAAGAAGAGGTACACGATGAGGGGTGGTTTTCTGCTCCCACTGCTCATCGGTTCTGACGTGTGGAGGGAGTTACTGAACTGCTGTGTGCTTCCGTTTTCCCATCTGTGGGGCAGAAGCAATGCCAGCCACTCTTTGAAAAGGAGAGAGTTATGGAAGAGAGACAACAGCTAGAGACAACATCAACAGTAATACAGGGGAAAGGAGTACTGGGATATCCAGAAGAGGGGGAGTCTTTCCCAGGCTGGAGACAAATGGATGGTCAAGAGAAAACTATCTGATAAGTGGAGAGCAGTAGTTCGACCTTCCCACAGGTACAACCCCAATTCTCAGCACTAGCCTGTTTTGTTTTGCTTTAAATTGTTTTCCTTCACCCCGGAGAAGTAGGGCAATGACACTGGTCCCATTTAGGAACTGAGGATGTCTGATGCAGGGAAACTGAGAGCTTTTCTTGTGTATATCCACTAGCATGCTCTGTACGTGGTGTCTGAACCCCGGTCTCCAAAGACCTGGTAAGGAGGAACCCAGGAGCAGCATTAGCATCTTCCCTCTCTGAGCATCTGGGAGAGACACCCCTCGTCTGCTGCAGATTGGGTAAATATTTGCTGGTTTGGCAAATGAACTTTCTTCAAGGTGTGCCTGTGACAATCTCTTCTGACAACATCCCTTGCAATACCCTCCTTTTCTGATCTGCAAGTGGCACTTAGAGATGTGCATGGAAGGCGACTTATGTTGAAACAGCATTAAGAACGTAACTTAAACCCACAAAAGTCAGGAGACAGAGTGAAGGCTGAAAAAATGTGGGCTGGTATCCATCCTGTCCTTAACTCACTCCAATTGCTAGACAAAATTGCAGCTTCGTACATCTGATCTCCAGCAGCACAGGGAGCGGCCACTGGGGCCAGCTCAAGAATTTGCTTTCCACTTGTAGTGGTGTGTTTTTGTGGTAGAACATGCTGGGTTGTTTTTTTTTTCCCCTTCCTTTTTCTTTCCCCCAGGACTTGCCTGTTGGGTTTCTTTTCTTCCCTTGCCTCGACTATTCATTGTTTGTTCCTTGAGCCTTTCTAGACAGTATTTGGAGAGATCTGATTTAGACTCCGACCAGATTCACTTACCACCAAAGCACTGAGTAATCTCCCGAGCTTTGCCGTGGCCGGACCCGCACATTCTCGCCTTACTACAAACCATCCCTCAAAGAACAATTCAGCTCCTTGCACCTGTCTCTTCTTACATGACTATATTCAGGAGCAGGGCTACAGAAACATCAGACGTTGTATTAATGGCTACAAACCTAAAGCTTCAGCTAAAAACCTCAGCAACTGTTCAGCAACAGGTGCACGGGCAGCCTGAATGTCAAATTCTACAGCAAAACTTTCTCCGGAGGTTTCATCAGCTTCTCTGGGAGACTGTGTTACAGATCCACAAGCAGGTTCGGACCCGAGAAGAGCTTCGTTTGCTGCCTTTCTTAGCCTGCCACACAAACTCCAGGCCTTTTCCTCTCCTCGCTTGCAGTCAGGAGTAGCCTCCATTCGTGTCACTAGTTTAGTGCTGCTGTAAAACAGATGAGTCAGAAAAGGAGCCATTCCTCCTGGCAGGGATTTTCCTGGCAAATGTACCTCGGTTTCATTCTCAGAAGGATTCTCATAGGGGCACTAATGTCAGTCCAAACCCCCTCCAGATTTTAACCATCCTTTATTTCTTTGTACCCTTGAAGGTTCTTAGATGCAGTGAGAACAGATACATTTTTTTAAAGCACTTTATTCTTTCAGGGATGACTTAGGTGGAGCTGCCAGTCCAGAGAGTGAATTTGGGCACTTCTCTAGTGTGAGAATAAGCTTTCTTCCAGCGATCCCGAAGGGCTTCACCAAATTTTGTGTTAAGCCTCCTCTGGGAGAAATGAGCTGTGCCCCATTGTTCTCGCACCAATCTGTATTTTTACAAGTATAAAACATCACATTCCAGGAGACAGGTGTTTTTAGGAGTGCTCCAGTCCTCAACAGATGAGAGGTAGAGTTACTGTGATTGCTCAGGCAGCATGGGTAGACACTGCTGCTGCCTTCCCTGTGCCCTATGGGCACAGCCCCCGAATGCTGCGGTACAAAAGATGACCCCCCCCACTGCCTTAGCCCCTGCCGTTAGAACCATGGTACTCTGTTCTGCACCACCAAGGCTTCGGCTCCTTATTTTCTTCTTTGGAAGACTTGGATGCTTTGCACATCTGGTAACTTTTGGGATGGCTGCAGATGGGAGGGTGCAGATACTGTCTGTCTTTTCCTGAACCCCTTCCAGAATGAGTAGACAGGGATGCAAAGTCCAGTTCCACTCGACACTCCATCTGCAAGTTGGATAGGTGCCTCTGCTGCAGAGCACGTTAATTTGGTATCAAGGAGCACCTTCCAGCCATGTGGGCTGGATCCACCGTACTGGATTTCTAAGTATTTCCCCAGATGCCCCTAGATTTAAGGCTTCTTCAGGCTGCTACCCTGAAACCCTCATCTAGCTCTGTATCCCTCACCGCGGTTTTGCAGCTCCCCAGAACTGCTCGGGCTGCCCGTTTCTGTAACAAGTTACTGCTTTCTGACCACTGCATGCAAAATTTAGGAATGCATTGATACATGACATCCTAATATGAACCATACCAGTAACACTGGAATTTAAATATTCATGGCTACTGAATGCAGATGGTGAACACCGTGTGCCAACACATTATTGCTTCAAGTCTCATGCTGAAGTGAGGTTTAGTCCAACTTTATCTGAACATGAGGATTCCAGTCTAATCCTTCGGGGCTTTGTCTTGCAATTACAACAAATAACTATTTATTTTACACTGCCTCTGGGAAAACCCTGAAGCAGAAAACTATAATATTTTATATCTGAAGTCTGGTCTAGTTTACATAGCTGGACGCTGACTGGTAAAGCACTTAGGGAATGCCAATGTGAATCCTTTGTGATCGCACGGTGTGATTTAAGCTTAAGCGTGCAAAATCCATGAAAACTTTTAGCCCATTTATGTGTTTTTCCAAAGTTTGTTTGGGAATACAATTATTTTACTCAATCTTTATTAAAAAAAAGGAACTGAGACAAATGGTGCTATTTGGAACTAGCTGTTTACTTGCATAAAGATAAAAAGAACTGATAGAAATACTACGTGGCACACCAAACTAAACCCAAACAGATGCAATGGGTTTGCTTTCAGTTTCTTGCAACGTGGAAACCCATCACGTATTGCAGCATGGAAGGTTAAAAGATGCGTGTCTCTCAGGAGGCAATTAAAGAACGCTTTCCCCACCAGCCTATTAGTACCTGACCTAGGGGTTACGACTTTGGTGTTGCTTTAGGCCAGGACCTGCTACACACACACCTGGTGTTTATAGAAACCGTGGGTGCAGAGATAGGTTTCTCCAACTGTTCCAAAAAACTGCCTTGCACTACCAACAATCGCAGCAGCGTTCCTTAAGTATCAGAAGGGGCTGGCTGCAAACAAGTAAAGGCCGAAAAAGAATTCCCTTCACCGAGCAGCTAAATCACTCGGAAACTAGGAAAAGTCTTGTGAGCACTTCTTTCAACCTGTTGACAACAGAGCTGAGATCACTGGTGTGGAACTTGTTGATAGCTTACACAGACACCTGCACTAGATGCTGAAGTAGCAGGAATTTTTTTCCTTGCTGTGCTCAAGCTTACTGTACTCCTTCGCCTGTGGCTTGGGATGCATTTTTTGAAGATTACATATGGTCTCATTAGAGATCCCTGCTCTTGTGTGACACAGATACAGGCGCTGCAGCCTTCCAGACTTCCAGCTGTATCCTGGGCAGCAAGGTAAATCCACAGCACTCTGCCTATTGTTCCATCTCCTCCTTCCTTTCTGAGGTCCCTGCTTCCCCTTCCCTTCCCAACAACCTCCCCAAGCTGAGCTTCTGACACCCGTCCAGCCAACTGATCCCTGCCCGCACTGGGGAGACGCTCTTCTAGTGAAATTCATGCAAGTAAAAGAAATCAACTCACAGGTATCAGCGGATGGGGGCGGGG